>VXAA01002128.1:8324-20048 GCA_013399115.1 Anseranas semipalmata
AGGATTATTTTTAATAAATAAAATTCTGGTTTTTTTTTTTTTTTTTTTTTTTTTTTCTCTCAAGAAACAGCACTTTCCACTAGATGGAGACAGGACACTGGATCACTTTGTCCTCCAGGAGAACGCTGACAATCAGGAACACAAAATAAAGCCCAAACATGAGAAAACCCAGAATTTTATTCATCCTCCACTTGCAGAAAGCAATGGAGAGGATGACGAAAAGCAGCATGATGAAGAGGAGGACAATCGCACAGAACAGACCATTGCTGCTGACTGTCACTGGGGCAAAGTTGTTAATCACAGCATACAGGAGCCATGGAAGAGGTAGGCTGTTAAAAAAAGAAAAAAAAAAAAAGAAATTGGAAATACGTTAGAGATACAGAAAGGGGCACAAGGAAGTTTCTGGAGGCACTTCAAAGTGCAACCAGAGGCTCCCTGTATAAGATGAAGCATGAAAATCTACTATGTCCATACATTTAACTTATCAATATGCTTGTGGTACCTGGGGAGAACACATGGGACCTAGGCTCCCCACTGTTCTTCCACCAGTTACATTGGCGGACTGTATTCCCCTTAGCTGACAGAAATCACTGGACATCCTGTCAGTGAGCAGGGAGACCCTTTCATTTGTTCCTGCATTTCACACCATCTGCAGAAGAATCCAACTCCTTTCCATGAGCCTGCCAGGCAGGAGGGTGGGTCACCTAGTGATGTGTCCTTCCCCATGATGGACCACCACTCTGCAAGGCACTGCCCCAAAGTTCAGCCCTTTAAAGTCTTGATCCATGTTTACTTTATAAACCTGTGTTAAAATCTGAACTTCAACTGAACCTTAGTTTAATTTCTATTTCTGTACTTGCTGTCATTACATTTCTCATCTCTGATGCTACAGAATGAGGCAACAGAATGAGGCAACATCCCTCAGGAAGATGTCAAGCTGAAATAAATATTTAAGCCACCAATTGGTGCTTAGCAAGGCTTAGAATACATGAAAAGAGCTGTCAGAAGCTCACAACATTCCAGCTTTGAATAAACAGCACAAGAGAGAACAATTCACTACAGCCGCAGTACTAACTAAACCAAACTAGAACTAAACTGTGCCGTTTCTGTTGTAAATATGCTAAGCCCAGCAGACTGTGCTACAGGACAACAGTACTTCCATTGGCAGGAAGACTAAAAATACATAATGCTACAATACATAATACCAAAATGCTAAAGAAAAAGGTTTTGTAATGAACCTTACATGGTCTAGGTTGAAACATTTTATAATGAATAATGTTTTCATACATTTTGTGGGTCTGTTGCTTATAGATTTTATTTCAAACACCTCATGCTTCTGGATTAATAATAAAAAAAAAAGTGGCCCAATTTTTCTGCAGTGTCCAAAGGTACTGCCATTAACTAAGAGATGAGCCATTTACTGTCCACTCAAACTTTGGGACCCATTGTTTTACCAGTACAGCTGCTGGTATATTTTCAGCACCTAACACTATGATCTCTTCTACAACCAGACTGTTTTTCTGACTGGACTATGACTATGGTGAGACTCTGCATGTGTGATAGCAAGAAACAACCAAAGATGGAGGAACAAAGAATGTGGGCATGATTCTCAGCGTCTGTATCCTATGTTGAAGATGGGAATGTGAGAATAAAGATAGAGTTTGCTTGTACGCTTCCTGCACACTTTTGAAATACTGAGGCATAGACTACAACATTCCTGGACCAGGTGTAGCTTGATCATAATGGGTCAAATAGGAACTTGAATTCCAATTGCATGCCACACGTCCTTACCCTAGAGTTGCTGTGAAGCAGTAAAGTGTAAATAGCACATTTCCACACAATCTTACATTGTTTCATGTTGTTAGAGCTACACAAAAGGACTTCTGTGTTAATAGAGAATTGGTTTGCAATTTGGAATTTGTCAAGTATATAAAAAAATCACATCAACAGCATCTTATGAGACCTACACAAGACATTGACATCTGTTTTTAACAGCAAACATATCGAATACTGCAGAGGCAATGAATTATTCCTTGACCAGTGGTTATAAAGAAAGTCCTCTTATAAGCCAAGTAAGTAGTAACATAAGTGGACAAAAGCAACCTGACAAAAGCATAAAAAGCTTCAAAAATTCCTTCTTGGAACAATGCTTCTGGATTTTTTTAAGGTGTAATTTACTTGCCTGGGCAGCTCTGTGAAGTATGAAACACACAATTAGGCAACAAGTTTGTAACAAGTCTGTCATAAAAATGTCTATAAACTTCTGAACACTTGAAATGGTAACATCCATCATATATTTGCATCACTCTTTTTTTTTCTGCTCTCAATAGCAGAAAATTGATGTAGGTAACACCTTGGCAAAACCAAAGCAACAATGCTAAGAACAGAAGACTTGTTAAAACAGACACAGTTTCTTTGCTGTAGGACTTACCCCACTGTGATGTCAAATATGTTGCTTCCAACAGAACTGGATACGGCCATGTCCCCCAGACCTTTGCGTGCTACAATAACACTAGTAATAAGGTCAGGAATGGATGTGCCAGCAGCTAAAATAGTCAATCCCATGATTTCTTCACTAATACCAATGGTTTCTCCAACCTAAAAGGGTTTGAGCAAAAACAGCAAAAAAACATGAGTTGCAGTCCTGTGGTAGAGAAATGCTTTCTGCTGTAAACCTGCTTAACCAGGAATATTATCCTGGAGCTTCCTGACCACCTTGGAGAATACAGTCAAGATAGGAGAATTACTGTTTTCACAGATTTCTGTGTTTCAGGAGAAATATAAGATTGTCAAAGAGATCCAGTAGGCATTGACAAGCAGCTGCTGATGGTTCAGATGTTACCAGAATGATCAAAATCTGTGGTCAGGGCAACCACAGCTCTCTGAACTACCTTCCATTTACTGAGTAGCAATTTACTTCATCCATCGTTGCAGCTCCTGAAATAGAGTGCTACTCAGCATGAGATACATGATGGACTCTGATTCTAAATGGTTTCTCACAGTGCAAAACACATGGCAGGGCTTGTATTTTGTACCAGCATCACCTTCTTACCTGATGTGCCCACCAGACCATTAAGTAAGAAAAAAATGCAATCCAACTGATTGAGCCAAAAAATGTGATAGGAAAAAATTTTCTTGACCTCTGAAAAAGAAACAAAGAGAAACAGTGAACACCTATGTTGAAGTCTGCTTTGCTGTATTCATATTCATTCTTTAAGTGACCTCTCACTCCTTCTGATCACCTGTTCTGACCATCAGATGATCAAGATAAAAGTCAAGAATGTTAAGAAACTGACTTTCCACACTGTTTACCTGTGCCTCATTCTTGTATTGACTTTGGTTGTAAATGAATCTATGACAAGATTCACCTCCCAACAGAAACTTGCATAATGAATGTCAGATCTTCTGTTGTCTATTTGTATCATATGCTGTTATGCTGTAGTTTGCATGTGTGTTGAGCTGAATGAAAGTTTGCAATCTAAATTTGTTAATAACTTCATGCCTAATCAGAAAGATTGCTTTCAAATTGTTAAAACAAGTACCCATACATTTTATTCATACATCAATAACTTTCTGCAACATCGTTTACAGTCACTATAACAAAGGCTGTCATAGGACAGAGTTAAAAAAATACATATCTAGAATTTATTAGGGCATTAGCTTGTCTTGGGAAAACAACCAATTTTTTGAATTAGAACAGACAACACATTAAGCATATATTTGCAGTGCTTTGTTTTGTAGAGAAGTTTGTTATAAAAAAAAGAAAATGTAAAACACACCCTAAGGTCCTCCATTGAATTCCAAAATCTGTATCACACTAGAGTAACCTCATTTTCATTTTCAGTGTCTCCGTTACTAATGCCAATGAATATATAGTATTATTGCAGCCAACGAATGGGTTATATTCAGATTAACTATTTATTTATTTATTTATTTATTCTTTCCAGTCTTTTGCATCGTCCATATTTCCTATTGGCTTGCTAGATGTATGTAACAAAAAGTGATTGTTAACTACTAAAGGAAGGAAACATGACTGTGGTACAGTACTGGGTAATCACTGTCTAAATCAAATTAGTGTTTAAAATGAAATTTGTCCTGTGAATGAATGCTATTAATTCTAAATGAAACCAATTCTTTATGTGCATCCACCTGCTGAAGAAAGATCCTCACCCCAAATGATTTGTGACATGCTGTTAACAGTCCTACAAATTTTCCTCGATAACCAGTGGAACTGCTTGTGGAGGTAAATTATACCACTTTGACCACTTGTTCCAGCTGCTGCTTGACCCTTTGCTACCTCTTCCTGTTTAGCCCTCGTTAAATCCACTTCCACTTTTTGCTGTGCATGGGCCTCCAGATCTTCAGGGAAGCAGATATCACCTGCACCCCTCTGCACTGCAGGACGTGTCCGTGCTTAGGTCCTTCCCAGGTGTTTTGGGAGCAGACAGGACTGAAGAGCTTTCCATGAACATGACTTCTGGAGGGAAAATACTATTTCAGTTTTGGCAGTTCAGCTTGCTCAAGCCATGATAAAGCTCTCTTGTTTAAGGAGTTTAAAGAGCTGCACAGGCAGCTTGTCTTGTAGACCAGGCACAAGAGGCTTTAATGTGGGACAGCTTCATGTTTAGGAACTGATCAGTGTGGGTGCCTGTGGAGTAAGAGGTGCTTGGAGAATGCTGCTGGCTACAGCTGGTCATGCAGGGATGACATGGCCTCTTGTCAGCCTAAGCAGAAGACCCCTCAGAAGACCCCTCTAAGCAGAAGCCCACTCAGCCCACTCAGCCCACTCAGCCCACTGAGATCATGCAGGCTCTTTCCGCTAATTTAAATGGAATGAAACGAGGCCACTACTGATGGGGAAAAGGTAAAGTCAGAAATGCTAATTGTACACACTCATCTACAGGAAGGGACAATTAAAATGTCCGCATCAGCCTTAGCAGTGGGTGCGCTTATGGGTAGTGCTACAGGACACTTCCTCACTCCCTGTGGGCACTTTGCATAATGCTAAATTTCGTCCTGAGAACTGAGCTTGCAAACATTGACTAGCACAACCTACACAATCTTGTAATTGACTATTGACAGCAATACACATTAAAGATGGAATGGATTTAACAGTGCTCCCCAAAACCATGCAGAAATGCTCATATATAAATAACTAGCTGAATTTGTTGGAGTAAAGATAGTAGGAATACTCACAATGGCACCTGAAAGTTATTTTTCATATAAATTCCACTCATGTAACAAGCACTGTTTCTAGAACTCCCCTGACAACTTTGGTTGATCTGCTTCTTAACTCTTTATGGAGTGACTTTTTCAAAACAGAGTTCTGAGCTTTTATTAATTTAGAAAATCTGGCAATGAACTTCCAATGCCTAAACATATTCAGAAATCAGATGCACTTTTAATTTTAAAATCACAACTTTAAATGTACTGGGGGACGGAAGACCTTAGTCTGAATAGGAACACAACTCAAAAGGAACACAAGGATGGATGTTAAGCAGTGATCTGACACCAGTGGAAGCAGAACTGAGCCAGAAGGGATAAATTAATCTAAATAGCAATTTCATTTTTTTTAACTAAAAAACTAGCACTTCTTTTCCAGCATTGTTAGCAGCCAAGTCTTTCAACTTTCAACATTTTTTGTCTTCTATGTAAAAATGACGACTTTCTTGCAACACATACGGTGAATGAGATGATGAAGTGATAATCTTGTTGCAGCTGGTCACAAAGTCTAAACAAGAGCACATCATAGCAGTGGAATTTGCATAATCAATATTCAACACTCAAGAAATAAGCACAGATTGGCTTATGCAAATCCAATACAGCAATAGCTGTACTGGCCAGTAATAGCTGTCTGACTAATGAGAATACAGGAGTATATATGCCAAACGGTTCTTGTAAAATAACTGGGCGTTGCTTATCAGAGTCAGATACCCACAGAACATGGAGAATTGAATGGCTAAGGATTATTGGTCAGCAACTTTGCAGTGTGTTTATTTTCAGACTGTCTTAGACAATCCTCCTCCAGCAAAACTAAGTGATAGGCAGCTGTTCAAGATTACGAGTACTTTAATAGACTTAACAGTTTAATTACCTATTTTAAAAGGAGGAACACTTAAATTCAACAAGGACAAAATTCAAAGCTTGTGCACATCACAAGCGATGAAATCAAGAATGGACTCCATAGATGCTGCTACATAATTTGCATATAAATTAAAATTTTAAAAAGGAACAATGACAGAGCTGTTTTTTCCTGATGCTGGATTTTATTGCCAGGTAAAATAATAATCATGCTTATTTTGTAACTGTTCACAGCATTCTTTAGAGATTTATCTCTTTGTTGCTCCTTACCTCTTGGGAATATACAGAGCTGCTAATTCCAGGCATTTGCCTAAAAGAATAAGTCAGACACAACAGAGAGCAATACCTCTCTCCACCTTTTCTGGTAGCTGTTGTGATGGTTGCCTTGCAAAGAGAGAGAGCCCAGTTTATTACCAATTGGTTCTGTTGTGGTCATGGTAACAGACAAAGGAGAAAAGCCATGGTTCATTCAGTTTGTATGCTATTTTCTTTTAACAAAAGAGAAAGAACTTTGTAGCTTTGCTGTAAATTGGTTGGTTTGGTACTTTTCCTGTCTGTCAGTAACCTTAAGGACACTTTTCTTGGCACACTTCTGTACTGAATTCGTGTCAGTGTCTGAAAAACAGGACTTGAAAACAAGTAGCGAGAATGACCAAAGTATGTTGAAAAAGCGAAGATTTTTCTTCTAAGAGTCTGATCCTGAAAGATAGAGAGTACTTAATGATTTGCAAAGTACCTGTCTTAATTTTAGCTGCTTTTATTACTGATATCTTTTTTTGCCTTTAACCTGAGTGAATCATATGTTTGTCTCATGCATAAATTTATCTGTTTTGCAAGCTTTGATTTTCCTTCCATACTTGACAGTGCTTAAATCTGATTACTCAGAACTTGTTCCTGTAACTGGATCTGTGAAGGAACATCTTGTCCTTGTCCCCTTGGTAACAGTGCATCTCTGTGTGGCAACAAGAGTTCATGTAAGTTCTTGGCTGGTAACAGGAATTTGCAGAGATGCAATGAACTGCCCCATATGGGTCCAGTGACAAGCAGTCCAGGACTGGACTGCTGACAACCATTTTTCTGGCCTGTAATACAAAGGGATGGACAGTGTAGCATGGCTACAACAAATGAGATGGTGTTTGATATCTGCTGCTGGCCCACTGGGTCTCCTTAGTCATGTCATTTTCCCTTCAATGTCTCAATATCCCTAACTGTACAAGGTGGACGGTTGTGTTTATGACCTTTGTAGACTCACTGGGATGATGTGTTATTAGTACAAAGAAAAAATTGTTATTGTTTGAAACACCTGAACTAAAAGGCAACCACAAAATTCCATAGGGGCACACCTATTTCTGTTGTACTTCCAGTAATATCGTTGATGTGATAGTAAGGATTTTCATAGACACTTGTTTTAAGTGAGCAGGTATAGTTAGGGTACTAAACACACATTAAAACATGTCAGCTATTGAATCAGCTGAGGAGTTAGTTGAACTTCTGTATAATCTACTCTAGGTATATATAAATCTGCATATCTGCAGATATCTGCATACACCAGAGCATAATAAGACAGCAAGGATTTTGCAAACTTCGTAAGTGGAGTCCTTGTATATGAAATAATTTTGCTAGAGCTCCTGGGTCTCAAGGAGCTAAGTATAGCTTGGGCTAGTACTAGTAAATGTAATCAAACCTTCTCCACTAAGTGGAGATAAAATATATGTTAGAAAACAAACTCTAGGAGGAAAGGAGAACTCATTTTTGAAAAGTGGATACCCACAGAGGATGTCAAAGGCTCCATATGGTCTCTCAAATCAGTGTTTAGCACACCAATGTTCATTTTATACACCCGCATGCTAATCTGAGCATCCTGATGGAGAATTTGGGTTTCTGACTAAAATTACCACACTCGCAAATTGAGCCCCTGACAGTAGGCCTACCTACAAAATCTATTTAAATATTGTCTTAGTGTTTTAACTTTTGCCTCACAGATTTCACAGAAACTTGTTTTCTGATGCACATGCTGAGCTGTGAAATTGTGTTCTCTTTTTGTTAGGAAGGGAATAGAGGGAATGGCACATAGGCATAAGTGAGAATATTTTAGAGACAAACAACCTAATGAAGCGCCCTTGAAAAGTTAGACAGCTGGGCACAGAGAGTTTATGCAACCATCTGGTTAATTCTTTGACAGCAATGTTCAAAGTAAGCAGCTTGTCATACTGATACAGCCTGTTACCTCTTCTGTTATTATTACATGTAATCACAAACTGCATTTCCTTTGCTTCTGTATAAAAAACTACACCTTTCACTGAATGAAATTTTAAAACTTTGTTGCTCAGTGACATAGCTGGCATATAAACTGTTCTTACTTCTATGTTATGGTAGGGTATTTTAGTTGCAGAACACCAACACGTCAAGTATGTTGTGAACAGTACTATTGTTAATATTCACAGACAATATACAGTTGCACACAAGTTCAAGAGATATTTACTTTCCAAGGCAATATTGTAATAATTGTTCTCATTTGTATGGTATGGAATATTGGGTAAGTCTTCATGTTCAAAGGAAAGAAACAAAATTCAAAATAATGCACATACTTATTTCATAGCAGTACTTGCTCATTTTGGCTGAAATTATGAAAAAAAAAAAAGTAATGGTTTTGAATAATAAGGGGGGACATAAGTAAAGAAAGAAACAATCTAGAAATTTGTGTAGTGTGTTCTTCTGTGTTACCAAACAAAAATGTTTACCAGAGTTATTTGAAAACTTAAAGAAAATAAAGCTTGAAGATTGGAAGGGAAAACATCAGTTTATATCCTCTGATAAACCTTTATCTAAAAACAAATCAGACGTCTTATTTTAGCCTGTTTCTTGCACTGAATTGCAGTTTTTGAGTGTGTGGGATGGGAAATGTGATAAGGAAGAAAAAAGAATTCAGGGTGTTGATTTATAACCTTATAAGCTGTGCATCCCTCTCTTGCAGCAGTTTTAAATCTATTTTTGATCCAGAAAGGAAAAGAGATTAAAACACTACTAAAGGATTTTTCCATCTATTGACTTATTTTTTACTTTTCTTTTTCTTTCCATGAGCCTCCCCAGTCAGGATTATATGGATATGTGAATGTAAAAGTGTTAAGACTTGACTGCTTGTCATTTTATGTCATTTCTATTAAGAAGCAGTCTAACATAACTTCAAGCCAGGTTGGGGATAAACCTAAAAAGTGTTTTACACATGCAATGACCTCTGGATCTTGTTCTAGTATGAAATTTAAAGACGGTGAGTAGAAGTCAGAGGTCTAGTAGAAAATGCATATCATTATTTTTGAACCACAGAGAAAGTCTAGACAGTCTAAAATCTTTCCAGTCTCACCCTTTAGGGCACTGAAGATAGGCAGACTTCCTCAGCATTTTTGTGAAGATCAGTGGAGATCTAGAAATGCAGATGTGAAGGCCCCGAAGAAATTTTAAGAGTTATCACTTTGTGTCATAAAATATTAATGAATATGAACAGCAATCTTTATAGAGCTATTACCAACCAGTTGCCCATAAGCACCCATTTGAAGATTAATGATGTGGTCTACTCAAGGACAAAACTATAAACATTAGTCGTGAGTTCTGTTTTTACATAAATTCACTGCAGTCCCTTTCTGGATGTCGGCATTTAGCTAGAGAACCCCCCAGCTGTGTAGAACACACTGACTTGTAGCAGCAGTTACTCACAGGATTTCTGACATCCGGGAGTGAAGCCCACAGTGGAAAAACAATGGGTAATACAAGAAGGTAGGTGAGCTGCTTGCGTGGGGTGTCAGGCCAGGCCAGGCTGAGCGGCTGGTCCTCATCCTCTTCATTCTGTAAGAAAAACCGCAGTGAGCAGAATACGGAAGTTGATACATGAGGCTATGGATTGTTTAAAAGGAGTCCTTAGGACTGCACTGTATTTCTGTAAGGACCCCTGGGGTCTGAAGACATCACATTAACACCGCAACTTGCTGGCAACATTAGCTAGCACACAGTAAAATGGTTTTGGCCAGACTGTGTGGTAACCTTCCAGCATACGCTGCCTGAGGATGTCTGACTGTGGCTAAGCTGACAGTGATGCTGGTCCCTTGGGACGCATGGAGCAGTGCTGCACCTTCTCCCTGGAGGGGAACTACACCCTCCTTGTGCCTCGGATATGTCTTTGTCTTCCCACAGGCTCTCCTCTGGCATAAGGGCTCATCTAACCAGAGATCAAAACTGGTCTGGACTGCCCCAAGCCTGGCCACATAGATTGATATATATATAAATATATGTGCGGTGGTATATACACACAGATATACACATATATGCAAAGATATGTGCATATACACTATATGCATATAAACTACATATATGTGCATATATATATGTAAACATATATCTAACTTTTTAAGCTTTTGTAACTTTAAAAGTTACTTTTTGAGATACATTTGTATGTATTTCCTTGTTCATAGGACCATAGGGCAATTCAGGCTGGCAGGGACCTGGGGAGCTCCCCTGCTCAGGCTGCTTGGTGCTTTACCCAGCCAGGACTTGCAAACCCCCATAGGTGGAGTGGCACAACTTTTCTGGCCTCTGGCTCCACGGTTGGGCTGTCCAGGTGGGGAAAAGGCTTCTCCTCATCTCCACCCTGAGCCTCTTGTGTTTAGACCCGCCACAACACAGCAGTCTTCCTCTCTTATTTGTGTAGCTGATTTTCACATCAGTCTTTCATTTCCTTTTGTATGTGAGCTCTTCACCTGTCGTCTGTATTACAGAGTTGATGTATAGGGACCTTTTCCCCTGACAGAAAACCCTCTGGCTGCTACAGACTTCTCTTTCCCTAGCTTGCCTCTGCCAACAAAATGGAGCCCTTCAGACTGCCACAGAAAGAAAGCAAAGTAAGCATGATTCAGCCTTTTGGGTCTATGTATAAAAATAACCCTTTAACTTTTATCACAGGTAGGCAACATCTCCAGAATTGCACATGAATCTGACATACCACAGAATAAGGCAAAAGGAAAAAAACAATGGCCTAAATCGTTGTTTCAAACAGATGTGTGTAATGCAAATCCTATTCAGCCTGTGGAAAGATTGTCCTAGAGAGCTCTACGAAAGCTAAAGAAGTCCAAAAAAAGAGTAGCAGGGGGAATAAACTAGAGGAGTTAGAAACATGTGTGCGCCTGCAGGGCTATGATCTTATTGGCATTACGGAGATGTGGTAGGATGGCTCCCATGACTGGAGTGTTGGAATAGAAGGATACAGGCTGTTTAGGAAGGACAGGCAGGGGAGACGAGGAAGGGGAGTCACCTTCTATATCAATGAGCAACTGAAGTGCATGGAGCTCTGCCTGGGGATGGATGAGGAGCTGACAGAGACCGTATTGGTCAGGATTAAAGAGAGGGCAGGGACAGGTGACATTATAGTGGGGGTCTGCTACAGGCCACCTGATCAAGAAGACCAAGCAGATGAGGTCCTCTATAGATAGATAGAAGCAGCCTTACGTTCACAAGCTTTGGTCCTCATGGGGGACTTCAACAACCCTGATATCTGTTGGAGAGACAGCACAGCAGGGCATAGGCAATCCAGGAGGTTCCTGGAAGGCACTGACGATAAATTCCTTCTCCAAGTGATAGAGGAGCCAATGAGGAGAG
>VXAA01002128.1:20123-36997 GCA_013399115.1 Anseranas semipalmata
TGAAGCTCAAGGGCAGCCTTGGCTGCAGTGACCATGAAATGATGGAGTTAAGGATCCTGAGGGCAGCAAGGGGGAGACGCAGCGAGCTCGATACCCTGGACTTCGGGAGAGCAGACTTTGGTCTCTTCAGGGATCTGCTTGGTAGAGTACCATGGGACAAAGCCCCGGAGGGAAGAGGGGCCCAAGAAAGCTGGTTGATATTCAAGGATTATCTCCTCCAAGCTCAGGAGCAATGCATCCAAACAAAGAGGAAGTCAGGCAAAAACACCAGGAGGCCTGCATGGATGAACAAGGAGCTCCTGCACAAACTCAAACACAAAAAAGAGACCTGCAAAGTGTCGAAGCAAGGACAGATAGCCTGGGAGGAATACAGAGAAATTGTATGAGCTGCCAGGGGTCAGGTTATGAAAGCTGAAGCCCTGATAGAATTCAATCTGGGCAGGCATGTCAAGGGCAACAAGACAAGCTTATAGGTACATCAGTGATAAAAGGAAGACTAGAGAAAATGTGGGCCCTCTCTGGAAGGAAATGGGAGACCTGGTTACCTGGGATATGAAGAAGGCTGAGGTATTCAATGAGATTTTTGCCTCAGTCTTCACCAGCAAGTGCTCTAGCCGCACTGCCCAAATCCCAGAAGGCAAAGGCAGGGACTGGAAGAATGAAGAACTGCCCACTGTAGAAGATCATGTCATCTACCTGGACTTGCGTAAAGCATATGACACTGTCCTGCACAACATCCTTGTCTCTAAATTGGAGAGATATGGATTTTCATTAACTGTTGAATATTGTTCAACTCCTCAGTTGCCATGAACTAATCAGTACTTAGACAAGCAAGCCCAGCTCTTAGCTCAGGCTCTTCTGTTATGGAGCTTTATGACTGTATCACCTGACAGTGAGAGACTGAAGTAAGGTCCTGTTCTCCTCTTGAAACATTGACAGACTGCAGCTACTTTGGGGATTATATGTTGATGTCAACAGAATACTGTGTTTTGTTAATCCCTACACTTTGTGAAACTCTCAACTTGTGTGATTGTAAGATGACAGCAAAGTGACTAGGTCATAATCGCTCCTGTTATTAAAAGATTTTAAAAACATTTATGTAGACACAATTTATCACACTCCACATAGCACTTAAGAGGCTCCTGAGCAGCTTAAGAGGCTAGCCTTTGCCTTTAGCTTTCAGCTCTTTACCAAATCAGGCAGATGATTTGTACCTCACAGCTATAACCTATTGAATCTTGACTTTTGGAGGACTGTGTTGGTGCAGGAGTTTGTGGGGTTACTTCCTAAAATACAAACCTGTTCCTTTTCCATTCTGGTAGATGCTCTTGGGGTGGGAAAATCAAATTAAGCTGGATGCTCAGCTTTGAAATATGATGATTCAGGTAAAATTTGAGCACAAAAGGACCAATTAAAGGGTTGCCTAGGTAACTTTTTCTGAGTGGCCTGTGTATAATTCAAGCACCAGACTCAACAGGAATAAAGATCCATAAATGACTGCTTCATAAAGAGTACTGAATGACAAAGCGTTTTCTGAAATTGTAATTTTTAGAGATAAGCCATGATTAACAACCATATTTAATCACAACAAAATCTTTACATTAGTATGAGCTTGCACACGAGTCTGCACAATGTTGTACAATACTGTACTGGTGCACATCGTACTTCAGCACTGGTCTTATGTCTGTCATACAGCACTGGGGTATCCTGAGCATAAAGGCAGTATGAATGACAGTAGCAAAGGAGCACAAAGAATTACATCTGAAGGTCTGCCAGATGTATCCTGGGAAGCCTAGCTCCATCTGTCTGAGACCTTTTCACCTTCAGGTTGTACTGCCTCATCCATCTTCCCATGATAACTACACTCAAAATATAAACCCAAACTTGAGCTCACAGTGCAGTAGGGCAAAACCATTTTCCATGCTATTGTAACTCCAGGATGCATCAAAGATGCTACTGACTGGATCTCCACTTGCTATTTTATAAATCAGAATCAGCATCTGATTTTCAAATGCTGGCTTTCCAAAAGTCAGTGGAAGTAAAGATGATAAACATAGTTGTAAACCTAGCTTGCATGAATTTCAAAACAATGCTGAACTATCCACTGAGGTTGAAGAAATGGAAAGGAAAGAATTTTCACAGCTATAAAACCACACAAATGTGGGTGTTGTGTGTGCTCTGGACTAAGCGGTGATGGAAAATGACTTAGCATAGATTTCTGGTGGATTTGCGTGCATTGCCTGTGGTTTCAGCTTATCTGCAATGTACATACTGAGTGTGCATACTCACAGTTTGTAGGAACCAATACTGAGACTGTATTTTTGATTTCTTTTAGTCTGTGTGATGAACACTCAACACTTGTAAGGTTATGTACAATTCTTCTACAATGCTAAGAAGAAAAACATAACAATATACATGGTGGAATTCAGCTACCTGCAAACAAATATTCTGGTGCCATTTTAGATACCTTCTGGCATCCCACTTGACCTCCTGATACTCGACCAGAAGTGTAGAATATTCTGCTAGTTTATAACATACCTGCCACCACTCTGCAAAAATCTCTGTTTCTCCAGGCCAGCTCAGGTGGTGCTAACTAACTCTGTAGGCAAATGAATCCTACTCTGAAATTCATTCTTTGGTATCACACTGTACCTAATTAGCTTTAAGGATACTGGGGTGAATGTATGGGAAAGCTACATTAGTTGACATTATGAACTCTCATATTACTTCGCTGTCTACACAAAGTTTCATTTGAACCTAAATTTAACTGCTGTCACAAAAAAACCACAGGTGATATCGTAGTCAAGTAAAACGTGAAGCTGTACACACAGTCACAGTTCTCCTACTTTTCCAAGTCCATGTTGGTGTCTGTGTCTATAAGGATTGTCTAGAATATGTGGCTGAACTTGCAACTGTGCCTCTACATGTAAACATATAAGTTTATTTATATGACAAACAGCAAGAATTCTAAGCGTTCTAGATAGTCATTAAACACAATAATACTGTTTCTTGCAGAAATGACTGGCACCAGTATCACTTTCTCTTAATCAACATGATCACCTGAAGACCTTTTCCCAGGCCATATTTAAAGGTTGATCTCTGGTAGATAATAAGTGACTGGGGGGAGGTGGGAGAGGATAAAGTAGTGTAAAATCTCCACAGTTTTCTATAATATGGTAAGATTGTTTGGGCTAGGAGGACAGAAACAGCCATGTAAAGTCATACCAAGAGCCCATTTAGATCAGTGTCTTGCTTCTGGCAACAGCCTGACATGGTCACTCAGAGAAGAAGTATTGGAATGTGTTATATGTTTTCATCTTCCTCAAATTAAAGGTTTAGTCAGAAGCTGCATTAGATCTTCATTTGTAATAGTCATTAATGTGCTTCCATGAAATTCTCATTAGCTGTCACAGTTCTTTTGACTCTTTATTTACTGTATCCTGTTTTTTTCTTGCTCGTGTTTGGGACTGTTTTTATTACCCTTGCAGTGCTAAATATCATTTGTATACTCATGCCAAGGTGGGAGGGATGCGGTACCTTAATGTAAAGTAATCAATAACAACCAAATTAATTCTCTAATAGGCAAACAATCGCCTTGTGTATCTTACAAGGGTTAGTAGAGTACATCTGTAAATAATAAAAAATACAGTTATGATTCCCTATTTTGAAGAAATGACACAAGAAGTGTCACTTAGTTGTGTTGTCTTTCATGTGTCTGTAACAAATATTCTTTCAACATTTTGTTTTAAACCAATGTACATATATTCAGAATCTTATTCTTGCTACTTCAATTTTTCTTCTATGGAACTTATGACAAACAATGAAGATGGTATCAAATCTCCTGAGTTTCCATCTTTCACACTTTCTTCACCCAAGAACATCTATCCAATATTTGTTTGAAATCCCACAGAATAAAAATCTCTTACTGGTTTCCTCAGGACTGATCTGATGACATCTCTCAATCTCCCAAGAAAATCTTTCCAAAGACAGGAAGAAACAGTGTGTTTCACTTTATATAAACAACACCAACATATGGTGACCTTTCATCAATAACTATTTTGTTTATAAACAACAACTTATAGCAAACTCCATCTGCCAAAGTCACAATGTAGTCACTGCTTTTAGCAAACATCAGAAAATCATTTGTTTCCTTGGATGCTCACACTCAAAATATATTACCTTAGTAAAAACAGTTGCTTATCTGGCACAATATCAAATGACTGCATTTTTATATATATTTTTAAATGACATTAGTAAAACATGGAAAACAAGTACAATGAACCACTTCAAACTTATCTGAAGTACTGAATCTGCCACTATTTACCAAGTAGTCCATATCTTATAAAAACTAGAGCATATGAATTGCAAATATTATAATCTGAGGATTATTTTGTCATCCCAACTGAGCTGAAGAGCTGAGCTATAAATTCTCATGATTATATATATCTTCTGCATTTTGACTTCTGATGTTGTTAATCAACAAAACATTATCATCAGGACTCCAGTAGAAAGAAAACTGCAGACAGAGACTATTTACAGTTCAATTTCCTCATGCTGAAGTATAGATCCTGTACCACCTATAAAAATGCTATTTATTTCTTTGCCTGGTAGTGTTGCAAAGGACTGTTGAGCTACTTTTTCTTGGGAGTGAGGAGTTTTGTACAACCAAACTCCTTACAATGAGTGAATCAAGAAAAAATTAGGAAGTCTCAAAATGTTACCTATCTTAGTTGTAAGTACTGATTTTCAGTACTGAGATTGATTATTTTTCCCTCAGGATAGCAAATCTCATACTAATTTATTTCACCAGAAAGACAGAGGACAAAGGCTACTGGAGCCCTACTGTGAATTCTGGAGCAGCATCAAGTCTCTGCTCCAAGATTCCTGTGTTTCAATTGGATTGCTCATTTATCTTCTGTTACATTTTGTTTGGAAAAATATGGGAAAGAAGGTGAGATACTAAGCTAGTATGGTAGCATGCAATTTCTAAGTAGCTAAGACAGAAAACAATGGCTTTCCTCTCACATTCTGGAAAAAAAAATTCAAGTAGGGAGTAAAATTAAATCCCTGAGCTTTTAAAATATCTTCAGTATATACGGACCCTCATCTAGTGCAGCTAATTTTTATTAATCCTCTCTGCACAGTAAACCCCCTGAAAATAACCACCCTTTGAATGGAGCCTGTGGAAAGAAGCAAGGCACAGGTAGGTATTTGCTCCAGACTCTGTTATTGCTGCCTGTGTCCTCTTGGGCTCTTGTGCAAATAGCTAAAAGCACAGTTCCTGGAGCCTGTATGCAGTTTTTTATGCCCATGTTACTGCCAGAACTCTTTGGGGAATTTGAAAAGAAATAGCTAGACTTTAATAGTCAAAAGTCAGCCCACAAGTAGAAGTAACAGCTATGGTGCTATGGAGATACGGTTGAAGAATAAGCCTTTGTCATCATGCCATTTTCCCCTGTCCTGGTTTTCAAGTCAAAACGGCATACAGATGAAAAAAAAAAGTGGAATACACAACTAAGTAGCCTTAGGAAAATAAAGAACAATCTGTTTTGATGGCAGTGCAATGCTCATTAAGTTACAAAGAGCTACGCTGGCAAAGAAGATGCAGGCATTTATTTTAGGCTGAATGTGGCAACCGAAAAGTTTTATGCATTGCAAAAACATATTTTTAATGATGAAAGAAATACCAGGCATGCTGGAATATATTACTGTCTTCCAACAAAGGCTGCCCTCATCTCCTCTACCCTCTCTCTTCAAAATGGAAATGTTTTATATAGCCCAAGAATGACAGCCTATGACAGAGAACGCAATGCTACTTAGATTCAAATCATGTTAATTTGATGCAAAGGGAATGAGGACTCCATGATAGGGGAGAGCTGCCTTTGCCGGAGACTCTGTCCTGAAATGCACTACACTGTGCTGCCGCTCTTTGGTGAGGAAAGCAAAATATACTTTGCCACACAGTTTCTCAGGTAAGCGGTTTAGATCCAATGAAAACAATAAAGCAGTCATGGCATTTTCCTATCACATACTAGTTGCCTATCTTTTCATGGAAAAGTTGTCTCTGTCGTGGTAGCATGTAAACATTTTCCAGTGGGGTTCCCATGGAAACAGGTAAAAGTGTGCGCATGTGTACGTGTGTGAGTATGTGTGTCTGTGAGTGGGTGGGAGGAAAAGGTGTTATCTTCAGCCCAGGAGCTATTTTTAGGAAAGCCACAGGTTAAAACGACTGTGACTGAGCGCACTTAATCAAATGCTTGTTAAGAAGGTGGCAGTGGGTGGAGGGGAGGTAATTGGACTTCTCAAAAGGATCATTTCTCTGAAGGACACCCTATAAAACATTTAATGAGATATTGTCTGTGTCCTTTCAGTCTTCTTTCATTTTGTCACGCGTGCTCAGTACCACTCTAAGAAGTTTCAGATAGCAGAGTTTCCTCCTTTGTGGCAACCTGCTAAAGGTTAAAAGAAAGAATGCAGCAAGTAGAACAAAATCCCCAAGGAATGTGGAACATCCAGCAGGAGGGAAGGCAATTTCTCTCTGCAAATGAGGCAGGAATGTCTTGCAGACTGTATGGAAGGAGGTATTGTCCCCTGCCGTGCTGGTTAGGGATGGGAAGGAGACCACAAATGTCTGCCCTTCTCAGGGGCTGATCCTGGTTTTATCAAAGTGTAGGAGATCTGAGGCTGCTTTCAATGAGAGTGGTATTATGAATATTGCTGTCTGGGACAAATGACTGAATTTCTGGGGATATTTTCTGGAAAGCATTTCTAAATTCCTGCAAGCAGCAGCAGAACAGAATTCACCTTGTTGAGCAAAGGCTTGGGCTCACAAGAGGAGAACTGAGGTTCCTGGACAGGAGTGGAATAGGAGGAATGGAATTAAGTGCCTGGGAAAAAGGGACAAGCAAGACTGGGGAGTTTGGAAGAGACAAATGAAGAAATTAAAACAACAACAACAACAAAAGGAAATAAAATGAAATTCATTCTGGTGCAGGAAAATTTGTGAAGTCATTAACCGATAGTGCACTTGACTCTCTCTTGTGGAGTGTTTCAGTCTTGTGCAATGAAAAAAGAAGGAAAGGAGGAAAGAATAAGAATCAGGAAAAAATCCGAGGATGAAAAAAGAAACCCTAAAGAAACCAGTAAAGGGACAGGGAAAAGTGACTTGTGGCACTTGGGGTGTTTTTAAAGAGAAGTTTAATTTACAGATATATTAAAATTAAAATAAAACATAAAACCAGCTTTTCCCTTTCCTTGTAGTTTTAGCCTGAGACCTTCCTTACATAAGGGTTCTTTGCTCAACAACATGCTTTTAAAAGAATAGGGGTTTCATACATCAGATAGATATATTTGCATGTTTTCTTTGTAGTAGTGGAATGTAAAATTTTTAATGAACTTATTTTTTGACAATTCTAAATCAAATACAGAACTTCATATTACTAAGAGGCTCATGTCTAGGAATTTAGAGCTAGGCACCATAACATTCACCAGTGAAAAAATAAGAAAAAACACAAGTATGACTGTGCTTGTTTGCAAGAGGGAAAAGTATGAAGACCATAATGGAACTTGACAGTGGAAGAGAAATCATTAGATCCCTCTACAAACCTCTTAGATCTTCAGTGCAAACATGTTTTAGGAATACTTGATGACCTGCTATGTGAAAACACCCATATCCCAGCCAACAGTTTTCAGGACAATATTTTTTCCCCAAAGGCATGTTTGCAGCTTGATTCCTCAAGATGGACAGTGTCTCTAACCTTTGCAGTTTTAAATTAACATCACTGGGACATGGACTTACTAATGTTATTCTTTTTAAGGAATTTAGAAGTCTTTCTAAACAAACTTATGAACCATATCTTTGGACATATAAAATTGGAAAATTGGAAAGAAGAAAATTTATGCTGTATTTACAAATTCTGACACTACAGAACTTCCTTTTGTATCAGGATAGGGAAAAATCACCAAAAATTCAAGCCATCAGATTGAATTCTACTCCCAGACCAGAAGCAAATGTCATTTGCAGGGTAAAATAGTAAATATTTGTTCACAAAGGGATCGAAATTCAAGAGCATTTGTAGGTGAGGGCTGAGCTGTAATGAGAGAGTTCTTGTGGAGGAAGGAGAAGAAGAAACTATTGTTGAGGTCTAGCTCACATGTTATCCTGTGCCTTCCGTACTACGTCATTGAACAAACCTTCTCTTAGAATGGATACCATTGTCTTTGAAGATACACTACTTCCTAGGGGTACTGAGAATCTGCATAAAGTTTGGAGAAGCTAGAAAAAAGGCTCAGGAGGGCAATGACAAATTGCCCTCCTCTAATTCTAATCTTCGTCAAAGAAAAAGGTCTTGTGAATGCTGTTTCTGTGATTCTGCTGTTGCCTACACTTCTATAATCAGAAGTAATCCTATTATGTCCATGAGGTCAAGATACAAAGCAGAAACTGAAGAGTGTTGAGTTTGTCCTACTCTATTTTTTCTCCTTCCTGCTTGCTGGGGAGATGAACAACAACAAAAGCAGCCGGAGGTTGAAATGTATTAGAAACAGAGAGAGTTCAACTCTCAGCAAGCTTTGGTTGAATGTTTTCCCTCTAAAGTAAGCATATTTTCCTTGGATGTCAGTAGGAGGAAATGAGGATCTTGTATTTCTTTGTTTTCATTTGATCTTTACTATTCCTATTGTCTGAATTTTTTTTTCTCCCTTTCTTTCTGTTCTTAAACTGCTGTCAATGATCTGTTGTATTTTGTTAACTTTGAGTATCTCAGAAAGGCCACTGTTAGCTTCAGGGTGATGCCACAGCTTGAGAAGGTGTACCAGGAAAGCTGTGTACAAAAAGCTAAGCAATAAATTGAGGAGGGCTCTCTGTACAGTAGAGAACAGGCAGAGAATCTCACAGGGAAGTAGGGTCCTAAGTATCATAGAGACCTACTTATTTGTTACATACCTGGCATGGATGAATAGACTATTTTTATTACAACTTTTCAAAAATTTCAATATATTCTTTAAAACTACAAAATAGCTTCCAGCATATCAACAACTAAAGCAGTCTGAGGTAGCAGCAACTGTCAGATTATCACTAGAAGAGGACAAAATTAAAAAGGCCACTGGGGAGGGAGCTAGCATGAGCCATCTCAAAATGTTATTAGGGGATTGTTACTTCTTGTTGTGACAGCAGACACCTAAAATCCTTTCTTTCAGATTGATGGACCTAGAACTGCAGAATCACACCTCCATCAGTTACAAGCCTCCCTGCTTGCTGCATTTTGTCATTTTGACAATGATAAACAATGTATCCCACCTCCGATACAGCACAGTACATTTTCAGAATGTCCTAATACTTGCTTAAATTAACACAAAAGTTCCAAACCCTCCCTCGCTGAAAGTTTAAAATGTCTAAATGGAGATGGGAGGAACAGGAGGAAGACATTGCTGAGTAATGTACTCCCACAGTAATTTTCCTTCCTTATCCTGCAGTTGTTTGAGATTGAAAACATTGTCTTGAATGATGAGGCTGCTTGATCTTGCAGATTTCTGAACAAGCTCAGAAACCACTTCATTACAATGCAAAATGATAGCATATGGACATTGCTGTGGAATATGATTGCTTAAGACTACTCTTTCTTCTTTGTTTTCACTGAAGCATCTCAGTGGTAAAAGTCACAGAGCAAGACCAATTTCCTTCTTAAGCTCCTGAGTGCTATTAGAGTCTATTAGAGTTACCGTACATCCCACAGACTGATTTACGTACACGCTAACAGGTTACACCAGGCTATGCTGTCCTTTATTGAACTTTGAGAACAGAAATTGCAAAACCATACTGCTTTGGATTTTGTTACTTATTTTGCTGAAGTTAAAAAACTTTCCTTGCCTTAAAATGGTGAGTATTAAAGTGGAATGTAAGTGGAGTGCTGAGATTTTTTATTCCCTTGATTTTACTCATCTCATTTACTTAAGCATAATGTCCTGTTGGGCTAACAAGGTTCTTTTAAGTGTCATGTCAGACTGGACAGCTTAGATTATTAAGAGAAAATGTAATTTGATGTCCTTCTACGCTCTCCTTTCATGTCAGACTCATTATCTTTACTTGATTATTCAGGATATCAAAAACTATCTATCTCTTTTGATGGATCTTAATTCTCCATTTCTATTCCCAGAGACCAAAACTATCTGCAATCAGTGAAGAATTAAAGCTGTCTCCCCTTATCTGGCGCACTAACACCCATTGGCCATAGTCATCTTGTCACTTCTCCACCTCTAGCTTTGTAAAGCACCTTTCCCAAAGACTCATCCTACTATGCATCACAGTGTTTTTTCTCAGTCTTGCAGACAGAGGCATAAAATCGGATAACATAGCCCTGTTACATGTACGTTCCAGTTAAATTATACTCTTTGTGAGGGATAATAGTGTTTAGGAAGGAGCCAACAGAAATAAATGTTACTTCCACACCACTTTTAATTTTTTTCTATATCCTATAGAGCCTTTCAAGTAAAAAAATTTACCTACAGTGATATTGCTCAAGTCATGAACAAGGCAAGATGATCTCTGATTTGGACTAACAAATTTGTTAAATGAAAAGCAAGTGAAAACAACGAAAGTATCGAATCCTAAGCCTGGGGCAATTCAAAACAAAACACAGGCATTGCCTTTTTTGCATGATTTTGCTGTATGTAAATGCAAGACAGTTCATCCCCTTTTTAGTAAGGGGAATCTCATGTTATGGTATAAGCCTCTTTTCATCCATCTCTTGCAGCAACTTTCTTGTGTCAGCATAGCCTAAGACAACTGTACAAACAAAAGCATTATACAAGCTTCCATGTCAAGGACTATTTTTAACAAGACTTTATTTCTCTAAGTGGGTTTTGCTGTCTCAGTCTAAAAAAGCAGTGCCCAAGTTTAGCTAAATCAACACGCCAGCATTTTTCCACTTGTTTGCCTGCTTGGGATGTAGGTTGAATTAATAACATTTAAAAAAATTAAAAGTCATTAAAAATGGGCCTGGGAGGGCCTAATTTTACAGAAAGCTACACTTGAAAATTACAGCTTATTTAGGAAAGAATCTAATTCATTGAATGAATCTAATTCATTTGTGAAGCTATTTCAGTAGCCATGCATGCAAATTAGACACAGTTATTCAGTTACTTGTATTATTTATATTATATATTGTATATATATTGTATATATTTGGGAGAAGAAGAACTCGAGAGCAGCCCTGCGGAGAAGGACTTGGGGGTCCTGCTGGACGAGAAGCTGGACATGAGCCGGCAGTGCGCGCTTGCGGCCCAGAAGGCCAACTATGTCCTGGGCTGCATTAAAAAAGGGGTGGCCAGCAGGGAGAGGGAGGTGATTGTCCCCCTCTACTCTGCTCTGGTGAGACCCCACCTGGAATACTGCGTGCAGGCCTGGGGCTCCCAGCACAAGAAGGATGTGGAGCTCTTGGAACGGGTCCAGAGGAGGGCCACTAAGATGATCAGAGGGCTGGAACACCTCTCCTATGAGGAAAGGTTGAGGGAACTGGGCTTGTTTAGCTTGGAGAAGAGAAGGCTCCGGGGAGACCTCTTTGCGGCCTTCCAGTACCTGAAGGGAGCATATAAACAGGAGGGGGAACGCCTGTTCACACACGTTGATAGTGATAGGACAAGGGGGAATGGTTTCAAACTAAGACAGGGGAGATTTAGGTTGGATATTAGGAGGAAGTTTTTCACTCAGAGGGTGGTGAGGCACTGGAACAGGTTGCCCAGAGAGGTTGTGGATGCCCCATCCCTGGAGGCATTCAAGGCCAGGCTGGATGTGGCGCTGGGCAGCCTGCTATAGTGGTTGGCAATGCTGCCCAGAGCAGGGGGGTTGAAACCAGATGATCTTTAAGGTCCTTTTCAACCCAGGCCATTCTATGATTCTATGATATATTGTATATATATTGTATATATATTGTAATATATATGTTCCGTAACTTGTATTATCTACAAAAGGTATATGCTAAAATAAATCAATTTAAGTGTTTAATTTCCTCCTCTTTTGTACATTTTAACCATATGCAAGAGAGTCACAGAAATACTAGTATACTGTATCTGTTGAGCTTAATTTGTTGTGCCTCAAGATAACAGAAGACAGAGTGGAAAAGTTTGTGTACAGCTCCTCTTTTGCAGCTCCTTTTAACTATAAGCTCAACATGACAGGCTACCCTCTCAAGAGAACAGGTTCTGTCCAATATGATGTTAATCAGACAAGCAATTTCCATTAGCTATATTTAGGGCTGTGAACATCTTGTCTAATAAGCAAAAATACATTTCCTAACAGAATACATTTCAGACTTCTAGAATGTATTTTACGTTACATTGAAGGGCAGAGGGCACAGGAGATATACATGCAAATAGATATCTTTTTTTTTTTTTTTTTATATATGGCAAACCATATTCTCATATATTGGGTTCAGTAGTAAATGAAGATTAAACGTATCGTAGACAAGTCCTATTAGCAGCTTCTTGCTATTAAGATGCATACTTTCAGTGAAAAGCACAATCAAACACACAATATATTCACCAATGTAAAAATAAAAAGAAGAATAAAAAAGACACTAACCTCCTCTTCAACGTTATGGGCAATTCCATTCTGCACTGGTCCTGAATCACTTGGTGGTGTTACTGCAACTTCCACTTTTGCACTTTTTTCTGTGCCATTATCCATAAATAAGAATGAGAAAACGACAGAACAGAATATTAAGCAACAAATCTATTAGTGAAACTGGTGTATTCTGTCTGTGTAAACCATCAAAAACTGATGGTGAACCAACATCTACCTTAAAAATAGAGATACTAAAATTCTGGCTTCTATTTGACCAGTACACATTTTGAATAAAGTTGTTATGAGTGGTGAGCTGGTGTTTGAAGAAACTATTCTACTGGCACTTATATTCTAGAAAAATTTACATCCCTTGCAATATTGCATGCTCTTTATTTATGGTAAATTCACTGAACCTAACACTTCAGGTAAAACGTGATGTTTAGTGTTCTACCCAGACATTAAAGAATGTAGGTGAGGGTATATATTCAATAACTTTTATAATACACTAACCTCTGCAATTCATAAAGTTACATCCAAACTATAATAATGTTCTTTCTTCTGCAAAAACATGGCAAAAGAATAAATGGACAGTCTTTAAAACAGAATCCTATTGCGCTTGAGCAAAACATTTACAGGGATTAAAGGGATAAAATTGGGCCTGAAGTTTCTGACACTAAATTTATTCAAATTTATTCTTACTTTGTCTATCTCGGAATTCTCTAAACAGAATCATCTCTTTTGGTATGTACTAGATAAAAATGTCAATGGCCAAAAATCGCTGGGACAATTTGAAGGGGAATAGCAATAAGAAATGTCTGACTCAAGTTCAGTGTGCCTTATGGTATGCTCTTATGCACATAAGTAAATACAGATGTCAAGTTACATTATTGCTATCCTGAGATTCTTCTAAATTAAAAATCTGAGATCACAGCCACAGCAGAGTGCCAGACTATCTGTAATTATTTCAGTGCATGTGTATTGTCCCTTAACCCCACAACCAGCATTATGGTTTATTAACAAAGTGTACCATCCAATAGCTTGATTCTGGAAGTAAATTTTATCTAAACATAGCACAAGGTCAGAAGAAGTATCAACTGAGAAAACGATTCAGCTTTTATCAGATACACTTGCATCTGGTTTTCTAATGCAGAGAATATGCCATGGTAAGGTAGAGAAAAGAGGTCATAACATGGACTTCCTTTTAGAATAGGAACTTTTGAACTAGAAGACAAATACTTACACTCAATGGAAGGCAATAGTAAACTAATTTTGTACAATTAGCTTAGATGAGCTTAAGTGACTTTCAACAACTAGTAGATTCAGAAATCAAATCTTAAATATGAAGGTTGTTGCTTTTTGTGACAAGGGTGATACTACACAGAACACATATGATCCTAGAGCAGTGGTTCTTGATCTCAGAGACTACACCCATCCACCTATAATATAGAAGCAACTTGCATGAAATTTCTGAAGCGTTTTGCTTATCTGCTAGAAAACTCATATGTCTCCATGAACTGAAAAGTGGTGAATACTACTTAAAGATAGATAAAATATGCAGGCACGGCATGCATGCATTCAGTATACAGAAGGATAGGGCAAGCACCATCAGGAAATCAGCTGGTAATGCTAAAAATCAGCTGTGGCTACCTCAGCTATTTGTTTGGATTGTGGGGATGGTGTTTATTTTGCAGAACTGCTGAACAAATTGGATTTTGTTTAACAACATTGCACCAGGGCTGAACTAACTGCAGTCGTGTTGTTGTTCTCTGCTTATGCAAGAATTTCAAGGAGAAGCCACAGAGCTTAATCTTTCAGGTCAGTGGTCTGTTTATACCTATGGGTTGAACAGGTAGATTACATGGAAATACTACAGCACAGTCTGCCCCTGCATCAACATTTCAAAACTCAGTAAATTCACTAAATCTTCACAAGCAAACTGCGAATAAGTTTTGTCTCTTTATTTCTGTCAGTTCAGCACTTGTCGAAAATCAGCATTGTATTTGTCTCTTCAGCCCTTCTGGGAAGCTTTCTAGACTTCTTATCAGACCTTCTCATCTTGCAGTTAACTCCTGTCCTGTCCTTGGGTATCAAACTCTTTTCTATGGGGAATCAGAATTTGTTTACTAAGACAATAAAAATGAAGTAGAAGGAGAAACTCACCTCTAAGGATTTTCAAGCAAAATGTAACAGAGAAAAAGGCCTGCAGGAACAAGTGACAAATCTGCATGGCTGCACTCACCGTGATTAGCAGCTCCATTCTGTCTTTCACTGTCTTCCACCTGGCACTTCTTTTTGGCGATCTTATGCAGAATTGAGGCCCTCTCCTTGAATTTTCCTAAAAGGAAGCATTATCATTATTTAAATGCAGACATTATGAGATGTAAAGTTTTTTTTTTTTTTTTTGCCACAGCTTAGGCTTCACAAGTCAGTACCTATAATACATTTCTGTCCCTCCCCAAACAGCGAGCATGTTATTAAACACTATTTTGTTAATACATTTTTTCTTTTTAGTAGAAATAAGAATAGATTTTTTTTCTGTTCTGAGAACCCTGCAAGAAATTGAAGAAGAAATGGAGGACAAAAAACTATTTTTCTTTTGAAGCGGTCACTAAAGTTCCAGTTACAAAAGTACTGGTGTAGGATCTGAGACTAAACAGAAGATGAATACAGATTAATAAAGATATTATCATCAAACACAAGCAGTTTTAGGTCTCAATTAGTAGTACAGTAACACAGAATTTCAGATGAACACGTATCATGGTGACCACGGTCAATTTTGTCACTTTGCACTCAGCTATGTCACTGTAATTTCTACAGGTACTTCAGATGGGGAGGAAGAAATCTTCATAATAAATGATTTCCATACCAGCTTCTGAAAGGAGAATTTCCTTCTCACCCTGCCAGGTGGTTTTTGTCTCCCCTGAGGTTAACCATCTAGAGCTCATCATCTAGACTGTCTCCAGTGAAACTCATCCCCTCCAAAGAGAAGTCCCATGTCCTGCCACTCTTTGTTCAAATGATACATTCAAACTAGGCAATGTCAAAGCTGGCAAATATGAAGAGAAATGAATTCATCCCTTCCTCTGCTTTGGTTGATCTTTCTATGTAAGGCCTCTTTGGATGGCTTATGACAGTCTATGTGTTGTAGAAAGACACTGTATGTGCCCTGGTGTCTTGCAGCAAAGAGTGCAGGCTTAAGGCCAAAAGACATTTCAGTGGAATCACATAATTGATTAACAATGGTTAAGTACAGAGAACTCGTGAATGAACTCAGGTATCTGGATAACAGAAAGTTGCTGTTTCCAGATTAAAATTAAAGACACACAAGAATAAATTGTTGGTGAAGAAAGAGATCCTCTCTTCCCTTCTCACAAATGGAAGCTTATCAGAAACAATACGATCACAATAAAATGGTTCAAATCCTTGAATCAACGCTTTCATATTTGCAGAAGTGTATGCACAGTGCACAGGGACTAGCAGCTATCATTCACTTGGAAGTGGAATTAACTTGTCAACAGCAAATCACTTGGAAAGTAATAAAAATATCACAAAGATTTAATAAGCAGTACTGTCCTTTCAGCAGTCCCTATCTTTTTACAAGCACATCATGCTCAAAAAAAAAAAGAATTAGTCCTTCACAATATATTGCAAAGGTTTTCTTATTTGTTACATGGTACCCAAAGTAAAATTGCCTGTGGAAGAGTATGGAAGAGTAGAACACAATGCTAAATAGTAAGCCACTTCATTATTTCAGTGCACAGGGTCAGTGGCAGAGATTTTAATTAGAAAGGGAAGAAGAAACAAAGAGGTAAAGGAAGAAAGAGAGAGTGAGAAAGGAAGTTTCTTGGGGTATGAGATGAGAGACAAAGAAAAATAGAAATAAAAGGAAAACCATGTTTCTAGACATTTTAATCTGAAATGCTAAGTCATATCTGTTCCTAACTTCATTTGAAACACAAGGGCCATTTAAGACGTGATTCTCCAGATGCACGCATAGATTCTGAGAGGTGACTGCATAATTTTCATACAACACATATGTCAGTTTGCTACAGGATTTCTTGAGGTGTCAGACTCCAAGTCGGCTTCATGTATCTGAGAATTGGGTTTGTGATACCCGGATACACAAATGTATTTTTTGCAAGCAATGCAAATGATGGAACTGAGACTTTTTCTGAGAAACATCTATGGAAACATCCATGCCTTCACCTACTCCAGGATTGTTTTAATTTAAGACAAAAATTTAAAACAGTATGTTAAAGTGATGCAGACTTTGATAAGGATACTGTAGTTTTGGGGGGGGGGGGGTTGTTTGAAA
>VXAA01002128.1:44586-59339 GCA_013399115.1 Anseranas semipalmata
CACGGAGCAGATCTCCACGCTGCAGCCATGGAGGAGCCCACGGTGGAGCAGGAGGTCTGGGGGGGAGCTGCCAGCCTTGGCAGACCCATGCTGGAGAAGTCCATTCCTGGATGATGGACCACATGGTATGGACCCATATTGGAGCAGTTCTTGAAGAGCTGCAGCCTGTGGGAAGCCCCCACAGGATCAGCTCGGGAAGGACGGCATCCCATGGGAGGGACCCCACGTGGAGCAGGGGCAGAGAGTGACCGTGAAGGAGCGGCGGAGACGCAGCGTTAGGGACTGACCGCAGCCCCCATTCCCCGTTCCTCTGCGCCGCTCGGGGTGGGGAGGAGGTAAGAGAGGGTGGGTGAGGGTTTTTAGTTTGCCTGTAGTTTCTCGCTGCTTTAGTCTGCTAGTGATAGGTAATAAATTATATTAATCTCCCTATGCTGAGTCTGTTTTGCCTGTGATGATAATTGGTGGGTGATCTCCCCATCCTTATCTCAACCCTTGAGCCCTTTCCATTGTATTTTCTCCCCCGTTTCCTTGACGAGGGGGAGTGAGAGAGCGGTTGTGGTGAGTTCAGCTACCCAAAAGGGTAAAACCAACACAAACACTAATTTCTGCTGCGCGCTCCCATGGAAGGAAAGTGCAGCCAGTACTTCCAGAGCTCTTCAATCTCCTGCTACAAAGATCTCAGACACTGAGTGCAGGTACCCCTAGTTACGTCAGAAATAAACCTGGCCCAGAGATTCTCAGAATACTCATAAGACACACATCAGCTTTAAAGATAGCTACTGCTTCATGAAAAATGTGGATTCAGACTCTCAAAACAAAGTAATACATTGTGGGTATCTTAGACAAGCATAAGATTTTCACTTCACATAAAAATACACATTTGCATGAAAATACATCTCACACTTCTTCACGGTAATTAAATAGCCTGAGTTGGCATATCTTTTATTCAAAACAGAAGTGCTATAGAGAAATCAGTGAAGGTAACCCCTGAATTTTTAGTGCAGCTCCACTGTTATGTATAACTTCCAAAGTCATGAAGGCATCAAGGCATAATACTTAATCAGCATCAGTGGCAGCTTGGCTTAAAAGGATTTGTTAGGCATTCTAGAACAAACACATGGAGAGCATAGATTTTTCCTGAATTTTCAAACCCAAACCCATAAGTTCAACCTATCAAAAGGCTGAATACATAAGACAGAAGGGAAAAGTGAGATGAGAGAGTAAAGGCTCAAAACTGATAATGAAATTGAGAATGAGCTTGTAGTCAAGAACTGCAACTTCAAAGCAATAAAATAATTATTAAAATTATTGTAAACATGAAACCTAACCAAATATTGGAGACAAAAGGAAATTTTTGTGTAAGAGGTTGCACATACGATTATGAAGGTCAGCAAACTACTGACAGTCTTTCTGAGGAAGCAACAAAGACTTTAGTTTAGTCATCCGCTCTCATTCTTCTGTGGCCTACTATGTACCATTGGACACACGGAAAAGGCAAAAAGTATATGAAATCAGTATGTCACCAGTTTGAGTAGGCTAGATCTTTTTATTTTAAACAAGGAAAATACACAAAATTTCAGTAGAATACATTGCTTATGTCTGTTCAGAAAAAAAAAAAAAACAGCAGATTTTTGCTGATCATTGCTTCATTGAGGCTTAAACCTGATAGCGATTCTCTCTTTCTAAGTGGGCCAAAATGGACACAAGAGAAAACCATGGAACCAGGGTCCCTGTGAGAGAGGACCCACAACTAGTGAGTAATACTCCCTGTGTGCTACAGAACTGCAGGATCTGAACACTACTCACTGATGAACTTCATGGATCACGGCCTTGTGGTGGGGTAGCTATGGCATCCTAATGGATGTCTTCCAGCAGATCCTGCTGCCACAGTTGGAAATACTGGGACATCGCTCCCCAGCACAGCTGGGGACACTACTCCCATGTCCCCAGCAAGTATAAACCACAGACTAGGGCTAACACAGACTTCCCACTCAGTTTTTTAAGTTGATCTGCTTGTTCTTATGGAGTTGATCTGGAAAGCTCTCCTACAAGCTGTCAGATGGAAAAGAACTGTGACATTTGGCAGAGAAATGATGATGAGTGCAATAAAATAACCTTATTGACTGGCTGGATCTAAAAGAGGCTGTCTGTCCATTGCCAGCTGCAAATGGAGGAAATGAAGGCTGGGTTTATAACAATATAGTTTTGCACTGAAGACTGTAGGTTTACTTTACCGCTGCTTATATCAAAATATGTTCCTGAACATTTTGGGGAACAATAGCAAGAACAGAGGTTGAGACTGGGGGAGAAGATGGAATAAGTAAGCAACGAAAAAGCAACGAAAATTCCAAATAGCAGTTTAGTTAATTATTCATCTTTCATTACACTGTTCCATGGTGAAAAGAAACTTTGAAAGAAGAAATCAACAGCTCAATAGAAAGACTACAGCTTCGGAGACAAATATGTTTTGCTTACTTTTTTATCCTCCCAGATAAGAGTGAAGACAGTTTTTGGTTAATTCCATTTTTACAAATAATTTTAAGGATTTTTTTTTTTTTTTTTTTGCCTGGACTGTTGTTTTTATGAAGCGTTTTGCATTTAACGTAATGATTTTCTGATTATTTATGTTCTGGATGGATCTTCTAAATAGCCAGCTTAAGAATTTCTTACTGGAAGGATTTTTTCCCCCTTAAATCTTTCTGATATGACTTCTGATTTGCACTCCCTTTTGCCATCATGTTTTACAGCATCTCCTTTCAATATATACATTATTTTTTAAAAGAAGGCTGAAGAGCCTAACTCTGGTTAGGCCAGAGGACTTCGAGACATTCATATAATGACATCAAGGAATCAAGGAGTTTCTTTTCCTAACCTTTCCTGTTGTTTCTTCTAGCTCTCATGGTCTGGAGCAAATTCAATTACATAATCAGAGACCCAGCCATAAATATAAAAAGAAGGCCACTTCAAAAGTTATGCTAAAGTCAGGCTAAATTGTAGTGGCTATCCAATCTAAATTTGAATCAAAACTTGGTTTGGTTTCATCAGTGATGTTAGATTAGGAACAAAAAACTCTCAACACGAGAAGCATGTAAAAGATCTAGTGGAGATTAACATTACAGGTATGTAACAAGAGTCCTAATCTCTAGCAGATCTTTAATAAAAGATAATGCTTTTGTACATAGACTATTTGAGGCAAAATACACAAATCCCACCAATTAAAGGATATCAGACACTGTGAATTTTAAAAAGGAAGAATTCTTCTGAAAAAAAAAAAAAAAGGCTTTCATTGAATCTCAGCTTAAATTTGACTCCCACTTTTTGTGTACTCCATAAACCTCTTAACTTTCTCATAGACTCATATCCCATGTAGGACAGACTGGGACTGTTGTAGAAGTTAGAATGTATTATCACTGCAGCATGCAGAGTAGAGAAAACAAATGTTTTAAAAAGCAAAAAACTTTTTCTCCTACTGCCTCCAGATAATATAAAGTATGCAATTTATAATTCAGTGTTGTACCCTACTTTTTTATTTGTGGGCTTTCAAGCTGTCAGTTCTTGAAAAATTGAAGTCTTGCCATTGAACTGGTGCAGTGGTGAATACAAAGGGATCTCTTTTGGATCTGAGTAATACAGTAAATAATAATAACTGCACACATTTTAGAATTATATCTTTTTGGATTTTGCAACTACCAGTGCTGCAAATAAAGAAAATAATTTAAATGAAGATTATAAGGCAGAACCTTATATTCATGCTTGTAGCTGACCGTTTCTTGACCAGTAGACAGCACACTGGGTAATAACCAAATTATGTGATACTTTGTGTCTTTGGGCTCTAAAACCAAATGTGGTCACCTTTCATCTTGTCTGTAAATTGCAAGCATCTGTTCCTGTTCTTTCTCCTTATGTGTCCCTACCCTGTTTTTTACTGTAGGTGTTTTTGCCCTGATAATAATCTTATTAAAGTTGTCTGTTTTTATTTTAATTAGTTTATTGCAATTTTATCTAATTGCAGTGTGAATAGAAACACAACTAAAAATGAATACGATCATATCAGTAGAGTTCTGGGCAGCTAAGGACAGTAACAACACCCAAAAGCAAGATCTGCCTATTACTTTGCTCTTAGTGCAACACTTAAAATGAAGACTGAAAACCCACAGTTCTTAGAGACCACACTGTCCAGCAAATCTTATGGTACCAAAAGATCATCAGAGGTGTCAGAGGATCCATGGGTTTTTAATTGGTACGGGTTAAAGGGCAAATATTTTTAAGGTGGTGATCAATGACCTCTTGCTAACACACGTAAGTAACAGAAACAAAAAAGAATTTAAATGAATATTATGTGTCAGATCCTGCTTTTGGTATTTTTAGGTGACTAGTTTTTCATTTAAGAAAAGCATGAAGTGTCTTGCTCCTGATGGCTTTGTTTCCTTTTCCATCTTCCTTCATTCATATGTTATCTTTGTGGCACCTGCCAGCAAGCTCTCAAAGATGGGTGCTATGCATTCTCTAGGACATAGTAACACCAAAGGACAACAGATAAATTGACAGAATTGACCCTGCCTGGGTCAAAGACAATTCCCACTGACTTTGAAGGGAGTATTCCCTTTCAAAGAATTCCTTTCTAATACTCATGCAAATAGGAATTCTAAAATGTAGACATGAAGACCACATCCTCCCAATGATATTGGGAGCTTTACCACTGATTCTGATGGTGTCAGGGTTTTACCCAGTGGCTCTGGCTGGGATGGAGTTCACTTGCCACACAGCAGCCCACACAGTGCCGTGCTCTGCACTCGTAGCTACAACAGCTCTGATGTCGCACCGATGTTTGGCTACTGCTGAGCAGCGCTGGCACAGCACCAGGACTCGCTCCAAACCCCCCAAAGCCTGGGGGGGGCAAGAAGTGGGGAGGGGACATGGCCAGGGCAGCTGACCTGAACAGACCAAAAGGATATTCCATACCACATGATGTCACACCCAGCAATAAAAGCTGGGAAAGGGGAAGGAGAAGGGGGGCTCTCGTTATGAAGACGTTTGTCCTCCCAGACAACCCCTACATGTGTCGAGGCCCCGCTTCCCAGGACGTGGCCGAACATTGCTCATTGATGGGACGTAGAGAATAACTGTTTTCTTACCTCTTTGCTTCCACACAGTCTTTGCTTGTTTTTTCCCCCATCTTTTTTTTTCCCCTTTAATTAAATTATCCTTAGCTCAACCCGTGAGCCTTTTTCTTTCCGTCATATTTTCTTCTCCCCCTCTCTTTTTGAGGAAGGCGTGTGAGAGAGTGGTTGTGGTGGAGTTCAGCTGCCCGGCAGGGTAAAACCACCACACTGTAAGACCTGGCACTGGAGTGCTGGACACATACAACTCTAGCAGCAAGGAATTGCTGTTCCGTTTTTCAGCATGTCTGAGTAGAATAATGCAAGGGCAGTGTATGCTCCTCTCACAATTCAGTCAAAAAATCCAATCAACCTGTTGAGGATGAAGTAACATGCTAAGTGCCAACTGTACCAAAGGCTTCCAGTTTTCATCTCAATAGATAGTCCCACATAGCTACTATTATACCCTTATCTGTGCAGGCTTATAAATTATTCATGTTCATTTTTATTAATATTTTTAACAAGGAAATTCAGAGTTAGGAAGAAACTTAGAATAAAACGAATGCCATTAAGCATGGAATTGCATAGTCAGGACAGCTGTACCCTGCTCTGGGATAACACTCGCATTTAAATATTCATGCCTTCCTTTCACACTCTGCAGGGAATCCCAGGAAGAATATGCTTTCTGAAGAACAGAGCATCACTGGAAAATATCATGGGATGTGAGACAAGAATTTTGCCTGCAGTGAGCAGCTCGGATAGATTCTATTTAAAAGAATAAAACATGACATATAGAAATAAATTGTTGAGAAAACTAACATTTACCACAAAACAAACTCAAGGGAAACATTTCAAATTTTAGAAAATAAATTATAAAAAGGCTCTGGAAAACTTCCATTATTTAAACTTTGCTACCTACACAGAACACTGATGATTTTAATGGTTAGATATGCTGCTTATGTTAGAAATTCAGGCTGTTTATACAATTAGAGACTTTTACCAGTGTGGAAATAGTAACTTAATAAAAGCAGGGAAAACATAGTTATTAAAAAGGAAAGGGAGACCTGTTCTTCAATTTTTAAGTAACTTGAAATTCTATCAGTTAAACTAGTACAGAGTGCTACCTTGCTGCCTTCTCCTTTTTGTATTTTGGGACCAGCTGTAGTTGAGCAGACCTGTCATTTAGTAGTGCGGAATTTGAAAGGAACAGAACAAGCAGCTACGTTTTGTCATTGAACTGCCCATTCTGAGAAATTTGTACAGGTTTCTTTGTACCCTAAGTTATGTATAATAAAAGCATATCCAATTTCTGATACAAACTGCTAGCTATAGACACATTCTGTGGAAATGATAAAAGATCCCAGCCTGCTCACCCCATTGTCGCTGAAAGTGCAGCTATTGTCTTTAGGAAAAGCAAGACCAACATCCCCAAAATATGACAAGAATGAAGTGGTCCCTGCATGTATGCTAAATAAACCCACTCACTCAAACAATTCAGACTTAAAAAATCCACTTGTTTGGTTGTAGGTATACATTCAAAACAGACATTTAGATAAATCAGCTGAAACATAACTTCATAATAAAATTTTCTTCATTAGCCTAAGATACCATTTTCTCTGTCTTTGTAGACAGCTCAAGTTCCACAGCTGTTACAGTGAGATTTATATCTTATGTGTGCTACATGGAAGTTTGTAAATTCAACTGCTATCCATTTTTGGCTTGTAAATCTAAAGTAATATTTTGTGATTCCCTAGGGGAAACAGCTATTTCTCTCTCAACTTTCTGACAGATATTAACAGGGCTAACTAAGATACCATCTCTGTCTATCCAAATAGATCTTCCCTTACACACAGAATGTTAGGGATCAGAAGAGACCTTGAAAGATCATCTAGTCCAATCCCCCTGCCGGAGGAGGAACACCTAGATCAGGTCACACAGGAACGCATCCAGGCGGGTTTTGAATGTCTCCAGAGAAGGAGACTCCACAACCTTAGCTGCACATAATTCATTACTTCTACTATGCTTTATCTTGTGTGGGGGGATATTTCCTTGATGTTGGAAATATCTGTAAAAATACTCATCTCATCTACATTAACCATGCAGCTTCAGGCACCTAAATTAGCAACACAATTTCTGTGGTCTCTACACAGCTGAAAAGTAAAGAAAAGAGAAAGGAGGCCTCACTGGAGAGTGATGTTCCTCATCACTCATTACACTAATGACTGTGCTGAGAACCATGCCACTTAACGCTGAGCCAGCAATATGCCCTTGCAGCAAAGAAGACCAACAGCATGCTGGGCTGCATTTGGTAGAGCATTGTAGCAGGTTGAGGGAGGTCATCCTTCCCCTCTACTCAGCACTGGTGAGACACAACTGCGTACTGGGTCAAGCCTTGGGTTCCCCAGTACAGGAGAGTCACAAACCTACCAAAGCAAGGCCAGCACTTGGTTACAAAGATGATGAAGGGATTGGAGCATCTCTTACATGAGGAATGGCTGGGAGAGCTGGGGCTGCTTAGCCTGGAGGAGAGAAAGCTCAGAGAGATCTTATCCATGTATATCCATGTACTTCCATGTATACCTGATGGGAGGGAGTGATGGAGAGGGAACCAGACTCTTCTTAGAAGCACCCATTGATAGGGCTAGAGCCAATTGGCACAAATTAAAAATGGGAAAATTCCATTTGAACCCTTTTTTTTTTTTTTTTTTTTAACTATGATGGTGGTCAAACACTGCAATGGCTAGCCCAGAAAGATTGTGGAGTCTCCATCTGTGGAAATATTCAAAACCTGACTGGACTCAGTCCTGCGCAACCTGCTTTAGTTGATCCTGTTTGAGCAGGGTGCTGGCCTAGATGAATTCAAGAGGTCTCCTCTAACCAAAATTAAATAAAAGAAAATGTTGTGAAAGGTAGCTGTATAAAAAATATGAGTATCTGCTTCTGTAAGACATGACACTTCCTATCTGCAAATCCGACTGAGATTCCACACGAAGGAGACAAAGGGAAGACACTAGATTATAACTAACAGCTATTAATCTGTGTATGAGCCTGGCAGGGAGTCCCCATCTTCTCTGGCAGATGTCCCTTGCAAACACTTCAGCCTTCAGCAGAAGAGAAAGCCAGAAAGCTCACGTTTTCCCGTTCAGAGGGCTGTTTCTCTGTGGCATACCAGAAGAGGAAGAACTTTTCCAAGTTGGGTAAGAAAAAGTGTGAAAGGATCTAGAATAGAGAATCATACATAGTCGTTTGTCCAGATTTGCATTATTTTTCACGTTAGATAAAATGCTGTGTGGTTAGAAGCCACAAAAAATTAATTCTTTCATCTCTGGCACAGCGCTAAGGAGTGCTCGGCAGTCCTGCAGCATCCACATGCTGGAACTGAGGAAATTGGAAGAGCTCAGTTTACTTCAGCAATGCAGGAGCTGAGCACAGCCCGGCCCACGAGTGGGTGGAAGCTGTGCTGCCTGGCCTTTTTCTCTGAGGATGTAACAAGTAAGCAGCTTCAGCCAAAAAAGAGGTACCTAGTTGGGGTGAGGTGTCGCAGCTTACCTGGCCAAGTGAAGAACTAGAGCACAAGGGTTTTGCAAAATGAGACCAAAACTAGGAGCCTGCTGAGTGACCAGTCAAGTCAAAGTTACCCAAAGTTTGGCAGTTGTCTTTGGGATAAACTGACATTTGACAAGATATCTTAGAAAAGAACACAGGTAGCAGCAGCAAATTAAGCAAAACGACTTGAGGTAAATGGAAAAGCTGAGAAATTCTTAAGATCAATATCGAGGAACACAACAGGATGTAGAGAGTAATTGTAAATAATTTACTGCTGTGACAAAAACCTTAAGAATCACATTCTTTATGTTCCTGAGAAGTATGAATGCAGGTTTCTGCTTTTCATTTGTCAGAGCAGACAGCGGCAGTAGTGTGTTTTTCTGCATTCAGTGAGGGAAGTGACAGAATTGTCAGCTCAGCTTTATGTAGCAGAAGGTTACTTCTCTCACCAATAACATGCACCATATTTATGTTTAAAATAAAGTAAAGCATATAAGATAAACAAGAACTTTTCTGCAGAGGTACATTCTGTAGTTTTCCATTCTGGAAAGACAGTTAGAGAAGGGAATAGGAGAGAATTGCCAAAGATATGTATCTCTGACTGGGGACTGAGCTGTGATAGAGATTTATATCACGCTCATTTTCATGCAGAGAATGTCATTTGCATATGAGTTATATCCTTGTCACACAGGAGCAAGGGAGTCAACATCTAGCTAAATCCTCCCTTGCCAAGGACGATGTTTTGTTGGCCCGTGGCAGCCTATCACTAGACAGAAAAGTGGTGGCGTGATAAGAAAAAGATCCCATTCTTCCTGTCCCCTGCTAAAGCTATGCAAGAAAAGCAATGTAGCCTCAGGTTGCACTGATAGTCTGAATCCTTGCTTCGCCACCCATATCCTTCCCTTTTAACAGACTACCTGCAGGAGCTTCCATGATGCTGGAGGTATAGCTCTTTAAAGCAACAGCAGTAATAGCCAGAGGTCCCACAAATGCAGAGAGAGACCAGTCTTCCCCAGATCTCTCTGTAGTGGACAGGTTGTGAAAGCTACAGATTGTAGGGAAAGGGTTTCTATTCATGGCAGAATAACATGGCAGACAGTTTTCACAGGAAATACTTTCCATGATTTTCCTTCCTGCAAAACAATAGCCCTCTACTATTAAAAAGAGAGAGAGAGAGAGAGATCTTTGTAAATCCTACCATTTCATAACCGAGGAATGTCCATTTCAAAACCAGGACTCAGACAAAGGTACCTCAGGTATAGGACTCAGAAGAAAAAAAGCCACAGATGATGGCCCTGATTTATGTTCGAGTTGCTTGGAATTTGGACTGGGGCCTGACCAACACAGCAGGTCTGATGACGCAATCCTTATTCATATGGGTAATGCTGTTATGAACAGCCCAGGTTGCTACTGGGTGAATAAAGGACTGCCAGACCAGCACTTAAGCAGAAGCAAATTTGGCACAGGATTTCCTGGGGATTAATGGCTGGCTGGGAGTAGATGATAGCCTGATGCACAGGCAATCATTAATCTTAATCCCCAGGAAATGATCTGTACCAAGGTCATTATATCTGTAACAAGATAAAAGCAAACAAAAACTAATGTCATATGGATATTTATATTTTTAATGAACAATGCAGTTTAAATTGTAACCTAAAGTTCAAATCCAGCTAATGAATATCCTACACATTCACCCATTAGAGCAGCTGAACTCTTATCTGCTTAGAAGCTTTAAGCTGTGACCAAGATTTCAAGAGAAGCCTTTCTTGTCTTAGATTGTTAAATACACAGCATGTCTGCACATCTGCCTGAATGCAAAGTGCCAAACATCCAACGACTCCCGCTGATCTCAGACGTTACTCATCTGTCAGAGGTGGGCTGAACACTTCGCAAGCCCACTGCTCTCCAAGATTTAATAAACTGGCTTTCACAAGACAGGCACAAACTGTGGTAAAAACACACTTAAATGGAACAGGAAAAGGAAGGACAGGTTCAAAAGTGTGGAATTTTATATCCTGATCACTCTGTTTATCTGCATTTTGTAGAAAGTAAAAACTTAAGGTCATTTCTCTCTCATGTCATATTCTCTTCCTTATAATCAAGTGAATTGTCTAGAGGATCTCAATTAAAGCAGAGGTTTGTTGTGAGTTCAAAAATTAATTATTCAGAAGTAAATAACATGAATGTTTTTTCTATAAATATGTTACATGGTAATATAAAAATAACAGTGTATAGTTCAAGCAGATCTTTAATAGTCATGCAGCCTGTTTATACTTTCTCTAATACTTATGCTACCACTAAGAGGGCTTAGGTGGGACTTCTGCTCTGTTAAGCCCACGCAAGTCCAAACGACAAAGCAGTGTGTCCTTCCATGCTGCTACTTTCTCTGCAATTATCATAGAGATGGTAATAGTGAATTTTATTACTGACACAAATAGAAAGAAAACCTGGATGTTCCAGCAGCATGGCAACAACTAAAAATTTCACCTCTGACAGCAACATTTCATGAGGAAGTTGTGAAGAGTCAAGCACATTGCTCCCAGGCTTCATGAGAGCTTTTCCAGAGATTAAACACCTGCTTTGTTTGGCTGTGCCTGCTAAAGGGCTGTGGGTGTCTGCTTGGGAAGTGCTTTGACTGAAGGACACAGCAGGCCAGAAGGAACGTAAGCGCTGAGGATGCCATCCTAAGGGAGAGTGAAAGGAAGCATGGGAAGATGAGAGAGATGCAGTATGAGGGAAAAAGGGCAAAGCAAAGGAAGGAAATAGCAGCAAAATGGGGAAAGAGAAAGCATGGAAGAAGAAGGGAATAATAACAATTCGCAGAAGAAATGAGACAGAAAGGAGGACAGAAGGAGTATGCCCAAGTGCAGGGGATGTCAGAATACCTGTGTATGTCTGTGCTTTCATTTACACCTTTCACACTCTTTTCCTCTGAGAATGGCACTTAAAAATGTTTTCAGATACTGTTCTGCTGCTGCAAATCCAAAAATATGACTTATGATATGACTTTTTGACCCATTAATCTAAGCCGTGATCCAGCAGAAATATTGAGGTGATCTAAGATGGCTAAAATATGGCAGAAAAATACTCAGAACTTCTTTCTGCTATTCCTTTGAGTCTGATCCATACCCGCCTGAAATGATTTGGAAGAAATCCTTTGATCTCACAGGCTGTATACCAAGCCCACAATCTTTCAGTACGAGTGCAACAGAGCTTGTTTTCTTTAGCTTACACAAAGCTCTACTTGTTCATTCCTTCACTATGTACTGTTTTCTGTTGTAAGATAGGGTGTGTGAAGTGGAGAGGGTAGTATGGGCCAAAGAAGGCACCAGGTAATTCTTCACACTTCTATATCCCCTCAAATGATGGGATTATATAACAAAAGATTGCAATTCTCCGGCAGTTCTGGTAAATACTACCCTTTCTTTTGATTTCTAACAATGAAATTCTATCAGCTTAAAAAATTACTTAGTTAGCATGGTAGAGGGCTATTAAAGTAAACATGGTGGTGCCAGTTAATTGTTTGACGTTTTTTATATACATGAAGATTAAAACAGAAGAACATGGTGAGAGTTTGGTAGGTAAAACTGATACAGAGCCAAACAGGTAATCAATATTGTATGCAGCAGGTACCCTTAACAGTTATCACATATATTTTTGAATTGAATACAAGATTCAAGTACAATATCATCTATATCTGTTAACTAGTATTACCTTCCTAGGATAGCCACAGTATTTACACCAATAATCATATTAAAATACCTTTTCTTTTATGGATGTTTGCAGAATTATCTGACTACAGAGTAATGAATTTGGCCACTTATAAGCTCAAAATCTCAGGAAACAATATGAGAATTCAGTGGACATACACAGTAATCATAGAATCATAGAATCATAGAATCATAGAATCATAAAATGGTTTGGGTTGGAAGGGACCTAAAAGATCACCTGGTTCCAACCCCCCTGCCATGGGCAGAGCCACCTTCCACTAGACCAGGTTGCTCAAAGCCCCATCCAGCCTGGCCTTGAACACTTCCAGGGATGGGGCACCCACAGCTTCCCTGGGCAACCTGTTCCAGTGCCTCAGCACCCCCACAGGGAAGAATTTCTTCCTCATATCTAATATACCTCTTCTAGTTTAAAACTGTTACCCTTTGTCATATCACTACACTTTCTAATAAAGAGTCTCTCTCCAGCTTTCTTGTAAGCCCCCTTTAGGTACTGTAATGCCACAATAAGGTCTCCCCGGAGCCTTCTCTTCTCCAGGTGAACAACCCCAGCTCTGTCAGCCTGTCTTCCCAGGAGAGGTGCTCCAGCCCCCTGACCATCCTTGTGGTCCTCCTCTGGACTTGCTGTAATAGGTCCATGTCCTTCTTGTGCTGTAGGCCCCAGAGCTGAATGCAGTACTCCAGATGGGGTCTCAAACTTGCTAGGCATGCACTCGATCCCACTGTCCATGTTAACAACTAAAATATTAAACAGTATTGGTCCCAACATGGACCCTTGAGGGACACCACTCATCACCAGTCTCAACCTGGGCATTGAGCCGTTGACCACAACTCTTTGGATGCCGTCCATTCCTTATCCACCAAACAGTCCATCCATCAAATCCATGTCTCTCCAGTTTAGAGACAAGGATGCTGTGTGGGACTGTATCAAAGGCTCTGCACAAATCAAGGTAGATAACATCAGTTGCTCTTCCCTTGTCCACCAGTACCGTCACTCTACTGTAGAGGGCCACCAAGTTAGTCAGGCATGATTTGCCCTTTGTGAAGCCGTGTTTGCTGTCTCCAATCACCTCCCTGCCTTCTATATGCCTTGACTTGGTTTCTAGGAGGACCTGCTTCATGATCTTGCTGGGCACAGAGGTGAGGCTGATATTTGAGTGTCTACTTTCCAAACAGCATGCAGTGCTAAAGAGCTTGAAAACCAAGTCTGCCTACAAAAGAGGTGGCTCAGAAAAGGTTAATGCCCATAAAGTGTGGCAGAACACATTGGTTAATACATTAGTAAAAAAATAAAACCAAAGCTGCACATGCAAAAGTATTTAGTATTTATGGAATTGCACTCCTTTAGCGACACTTTTGTGCTTTCATTAACTAAAATTTTAATTTTGTGTAGTCAGTGGAAATTTGAAATGTTAGCTCCTTTGATATCAACACCAACTTCGAAGTCTTCACACATTTTCTATTGCCTTCCTGGACACTTCTTCATGAAACTTGTACGCTGAAATACAATATTTGCTGCAAACATAGGTAGATATTTTTGCCTTTGTAAATTTTTACTCAGCGTGTCAATTTTAATGAAACATACAGGTTTCATATTACTCAGATAAGGGCCAAAAGACCTTTAGATTTTGTTTTTTGAAGAACATTAATTCCAGGACAAATATAAGAGCTTGGACAGAAAACAAAAACAAAACAAGCAAACAGTAAGGCATTACGAGCAAGAAAACAGTGAAGAAGTTTTTTTTTGTAGCTATTTAAATAAGATTTATCCCTTGAAACCATCTCTATCAATCCATATTGATCTCAAGAGTTTTATTGACATAATTACTGATTGCACTGAGTTACCTGATATACTTAACTACAATATCTAATTTTCAAAAGTGCTGGGCTTCTGTGTCTCCCAAGACAGTTTTCATATTTTGAAACCCTTTTTTTCCTGTGCTGCCACAAAGGGGGAAGATTCTGGATCATACTATATGGTGCAAGCTTGCCATGGGGGAAAAGCAGGGGGAAAAGGTCTGAATGCTGAACAACCTGTGTCTGGGAAACAAGTGAAATAAGCCTGAGCAATGGAGAAGTACATAGTAACCAAGAGCTGATCTTATTGCTAACCTTTCTCAAGTCCAAATTGAACTCTAGGAAGCATTTCTAGCTTTCCTGTGGTCTTCAATCTGTCATTTTTTTTTTCTCTCTGCTAATAGTTTTTTCCTAGCCTGCTTCTGTTTTCTCTTATTTTTAAAAATGATTTGATGAAGTCTATTCAAACTGCTTCAGTTTGGAATTTTTGTTTGTGTTAGCACTTAGAGACATCTAAGACATCACATGCATCTCCAGCCCAAGAGCTTTGCTTTCAGGGAAAAGAGGAGTGCAAGGAGATCGG
>VXAA01002128.1:59545-78116 GCA_013399115.1 Anseranas semipalmata
ATATATATATATATATATATATATATATATTTTGCAAGTTGAGACTGGAAGTCTGTTCTTCTTCTAGCAGAGTAAAAAGCTTGACTGTCAGATGGGTAAAGATGAGACTTAAAAGCAATGGGTGCAGCAGGAAGAAAGCCCACTCACCTACCACAGTGATACAAATAAAGGAAGCCAAATGTATAGCTCCAATAAATTTCTTAGTCTTTTTTCAGCATTCATGGGTATAGATAGAGCACTAATCAAGGAGAGAAACAAGTATTCTATTCTCTTGTGGCAGTGGGTTATGATCAGAGTAGAAATAATAGTGTGGAGAATGCAAGAGCTAAAATTGCCCTTGTGTTGGCAACATGAGCATCGACTTCATCTTTTCATGAGGGAAATGGAAAAGTATATTTGCCTTGTCCAAGAGATACAAAGCAATTTAAAAAGCTGTGTGCAATAAGAAACGTAAAAGGAACTTAAATGCAAGAAAGTGCTATGCATACTTTATGATCACCAACGTTTGGAATTTCTGTCAGTAATATGTTTCTTTAGTCCCTCACACTCTTTTTGCAAGTGCTATTTCTCAAGACAATTATTACTACAGCAAGAGGTCTTACAGACACACCAAATAAACAACTGGCCTTGAGTTTTTTTGGAAGTTTTCCAAAAGCTGAGATTCAAAGCACCCCAAAACTGCAAAGCAGTTATGGTTTTCCTGCCACGTTCTCAGACAAAAGCAATCACGGTCTTCCCGCTAACTTCTGAAAGAACAAAAATTACACCAAACTTGGATAAAACAAGCAAACTGTTAACATGCAGGTAACACAGAGGGATGTTTGTTGCATTTTCTCTAATCTCAATGTTAATCCACCCAAAGTCAAACCAACAGAGCTTCATCCTTTTCTATAATTCCATATGACAAATGACCCACTGGTTTGGCTTTTTTTTCTTTTCCCCCCGATGTACTAAAGTCAAGACTAGGAAAGAAACAAAACCAAAAAACTCTGCAGAAGTACACGATAATTGAATTTTTGTAACGTACTGCTGAAACCAGAGCTGGAGAGAAACAGTAATTATGATATGTATCAACCAAGTGATCAGTTTTAGTTAGCACCACAATGAACACACTTCCTAATTTGCAAGTCTTGGTGGAGTATGTAGACGACACCATAAGAATGCAAAACTCTCACAAAATTCAGACACATTCAGAAAATACTGATGAAAGCAATAGAAATGCAAAAAAATGTTTCATGGGGAGAAGGGAAAAGAAAAATTAAAAAAATTAAAAAGCATACCTTCAGCAAGTGGGTCAAGCGTGTGAATCATGAGCTGGAAGATGCTGTTCCTCATTAGACTGTTGTGGAGAGATGCAGAGCTTCCTCCCCGTTGGAGCCGTGGCTTGGTCTAAGTTGAAAAATAAGGGACAGAACATAGGATTTTTTTGTTCTGTGTGTAGAAATAGGTCTGAAATACTACAGATTAATCTCACATCTCCCCGCACAGTGAAATATTTCAAAGATCACCTATAGGAGATAATATTAAACTATACACTGTATTAAACATTGTCGTATACATAGCCAATTTCTCTGGAGGGGATGGGTCATCTCCCAGTCATTTGTCTCACATGGTTCAGGAAAAGAACAGGGAAAAAGAATCCTTCTCTGTGAAAACTCCTAAAATATTGAGAAAATTAAAACCTCCTACTGGCATCAGGAAGAATTCATAATCTGCTATTTGAAGAACCTTGTGGTTGAATCCCAAAATTAAGTCCTAATTTTAAATGCCTCAAGTACATTGCAAATAAGCAGACTATCCAACTGATGGACAAAGAGGGCAGACAGAACCCCTTTTTAATAGTAAAATACTAAAGTTCAGTCAGAGCAAAACATATGCCTCTTTTTGGTTCAATCCATTAATTACCAATGACAAAAACAGATTGCAAGAGTGGTAAGGCAGCACAGACACCTACAACAATAGAGCTAATATATAAGCATCTTTTACATGGTTTAAAGAACTTTTAAATGTATTCTGAGGTTCTTCTCCCCATGCCATTGTCTAGTACAATAACAAATGTATTTAATATACCCCACTGAGTCTCAAGATTGCTTTGTGGATGGCATTCTGCTCGTTTGGATAAAGACGATAATCAGAGTCAACAGACTGTGGACTAACAAGCCCCTGAAACCCAGTTACAGGAAAAAAAAAAAAAAACTGAGGAAAAAAAGGTGTTGTTTTCTTTTTTTTTTTTAACAAAAACATGGTATGTGCATTAATCTTTGGTGTCATACAAACACCAAATGAAAAATGATAGAAACTGACCTAGGGAATTAACTCATTGTTTTGTCATTAGAAATTAATTATTTAAATTCTATAGAAGCATAGGAAGGCAGAAAGAAAGCCCAGTAATTTAGAAAAATGCTGATGTGTACCAAACCAAAGTAAGGCTTCTCTCACCACCCTCTTGAGAAATAAATGCTCAGACACATACTAATTGCTGCCTACCGTCAGTGTTTGGTCATCCTTGTCGCCAGCAGTAGGTGACTGCATGAATGGGAAAAAGAACAAAAAGAAGTGTCAGATGGAGCATGCATAGAGTGGAAAGGCAGTAAAACACCACAGATGTCTAATCCTCTGAACCCTTTTGTGGTAGGTTTTTGAACCACTTGAATTAAAGCATTCTAGCAATCAAGTAAATCATGGTAAATTCACACTGCAGTATTGCAGGAGTCTTTCATTTTTGCCAGTTTCTTAGATGGGAACTGTCATAGTTTCAGGGCCTGGCACACAGCAGCTGGGCTACTGATCGTGATGTTCACTTCATACAAAATACACAGAGAGGCAAAATCGCAGTACGCCAACCAGTTTTTGAGAGTGAGGACTGAAAAACTAAATGGGATAAGAAACTCGGAGCTGACCAACTGTTCAGTAAAAGCCTAAAAAGGAATAACCTTTTTATCACCTTGGTATTTTGCAGGAGGAGACTCATGCAAAGAAATGAAAAAGAAGTTGTCTCAGTCTCTAACTCCCAGCAAATGGCCATATATCCCAAATTGGCAGCAATGGTTAAGGACAGACAAGATGGCACATACTGCCCTGCCTTGAAGGCAAAGGAGACTGTGGATGAATTTTAAAGGTAGTGAATGCTTTCACATAAGTGATGTATCCTGAGATGATCTGTGATTTCTACATCCTGTCCCTAGGACAACAGCAGCAGAGCACAGACATCCCCACTGAGGAAGAACACAATTTGCACCAAAAACAAGTAACTGCAAAATTTTATATCTGATTTGTAGTCCTGAACTTTGCTTCTGTCTTTAATAAGATTAACACCTGTATCTAATGGGAACCCAGAACTTTTGTCATGGAGTTATGTTTCTATAACATCTTGTGATAAAGACATGTCATTTCTCTAGTCATTCTGCTTAGCCCTTAGCCTGCTTAGAAGGAAAGTCAATGCCAGGGCACATGAAGTAAGAAACTCCAGTTGTCAAGTACTAATTAAAACAGGACACAATGTAAACTCCGTCTGTCTCACATTCATCCTTATTTGATCATAACCTCTTCCCAACAAGCTAGCCTATAAATCATTTCCTCCATATCAAGGCTTATGTTTGGTGCATCACACAGAAAACAAATTACGTTGCAGCAGTTCTGTGTTGCACTCCCCCTTGCAGTGAAACCCAGTTTTTGACACACATGAACTTTAACTGTCAGAACATGCCTTTTGTGCTAGTGAATTAACCTTAAAGGTTAAGTGGAAGACAGACAATTATGTGCAAACACTGATAACAGAACAGATCCCTTCTGTTTCATAATAAGGAAAAGAATAACCCAAACTGAACTCTTTGTGTCAAAAATATTCCCCCATCTGTGAATATTAACTTGGGGATTAAAACGGACCTTTGTTCTGATAAAGGAACTGCCTATCACCTCTGAAATTAGACTGCCTTGTTGTGAGAAATGGTTAGGAAAAAGATTATGTTTTATGTATCTATTGAAGACAAGCACCATGGAAAGAACTTTTAATGGAGTGGGAAGAAAATGAAAGAAAAAGAAAATGTAAAATGCATCTTAGAAATTTTTGGCATAATGTATGTATATATAATATAAATACACACGCTCTTTCAGATACAAATCCACACATGCACTTGCAACTCCATCTTTTACTTGTGCATACTTTGAGGGACCTCCGTGGGAGAGAGAAGTTATCTTGCAGTAAAATTTGCAAGAGAACAAAAATAACAGGCCAGGATGAATACCTCTTGTCCCGAAAGAAGAGATTTTGGCCTCGCAGTCAAGTTCTAAAGGTCAGTGGGTACAGTTAACAAGTAAAGTTTGTGAGATGTGGATGACTGTCAAGAACTGGAACTATAATAAAGCTATAAAAATTATTATTTGAAACTTTGAAGTTTTGGAGAAAGGAAATTTGTTTCTTAATTTTAATACTGAAAGACATGAGAATATATTCCTGATAAATCTGAGTCATTTGTTGGGTTCCACCTGACAAAAGGCTGAAGAGTGTCACTTTCTTTAAGGCCAAGAGATGTTGAGAACGTTCAGCATTCCTCAAAAATTTTTAACACACCAGGCTTAAAATGAAGGCATTCTTGAAAAAAAAACATTCATGTTAAAAGGAACACTGTCACTTACTTGAAAGGGAACTGGATGAAGCCTCATGGGTTTATAAAAACTAAATGTTAATTTTTACCATGTAATTTAATCCATATAATTATGTTATAAAGAGAAAGAATAATTAAATACATTTTGCATATACATTAAGGAAAAAAATAAGTGAAAAATACATCTGAAATAATATAATTCTTTCTCACAATACAGAATGGGATATAATACTGTGAAACAGATTTTTAAACTTTTTTCCACTTGATTAGTAATGCAATTGTTTCTGAGCTTAACTTGCCAGTCAAAGTACATCCTAGAAGAAATGTTCAAGACTAGAATATAAACAGAATTTTAAGGCAGAAATATCTCCACCCTTTTAAAAATAGGAACATAAACAACGGTTCGACATTTCAGTGATACCAAATATTTATAATGCCTGGATTATCTCCCAGATTAACAATAACAACACCTTAAAATAGTGTTTTAAACTATTTAACTGTTTCACTATTTAAACACTGAAAAATTCAGTCATGGTGTTGCTGTTTACATGAGGTATTTGATGGCATTTTTGTCTCTACTGGGACAGCAAATTAAGCTATTTGCATACTGTTTATAGTGACTTTTGCATTTACATATTCAGTGTTATTTAATTTGGATACCACACACTGCTTGGGAAAGTATTCTAAAGTACCATTTTCCCCATGTAGAAACATCTAGTATTCAGACATTTTATTCAACTTTTTCATTTAAGGCAACACTTAAAAACTTGTCAAGGTTAAAATGGCTGTATTTCTTTATACTTAGAGTAAATAATATATTTTTAGATATATTGGGTAGTGACTCTAAAAAAAAAAAGACATTTTCTGTAAAGATAAGTTTGCTCTTAAATCATGATAAGCATTGCACATTAGTTCCCTCAGGAAAAGAAAGAGATGGAACTTCAGTGTCATCTGTGCATTACATGTATTTCTGAATGGATTAGTAACAGAAAAATTATCTTTCACAATTTCATGTTGTAATTTCTGCAAAATCCTCAATTTATTATAGCTATGCAAAATGAAGACAATGCATTCTAGTATGCTCTCTTTTTCAAAACTGAGGCACTACCCCTTGTTATGCTTGTATGAAAATTATAAAAAGATTAATCATGGGACAGTATACTAATTTTTTAGAGAGTTCATCCAAACATTTGTTGGTTCTCCTGTATGCCATGGCAACACTTAAGAGTTCATCCGTCTTCTTACCCACATCAGTGATCATGTCTTCTTCACTCCATCTGTGCTAAAAGCCTTAAAACATTTTATTTCAAGAAGAATCCAGAAAATGTCTACTTGCTATGAAGAAATGGTCTTTGGTGTCCTTTTCACACATATCTTTTTCTCACTGACATAAGTCTATTATTGATTAAACCTGACATCCTTCTTGCCAATGTTTTTATCTTCTGACCTCTAAAAAGCTAAATACAATTACATGAAAGCACTATAAATATCTCTAATGTGTTACAACGCTCAACAATGTCTGATATGACAATGCTCTGTAAAGATATCAGGACCTCAATAGTTCTGCCTGGTCTTAGAAAATGTTTAATCTTTGGCAATGGTTTGGGAATTCATGTTCTTGAGAAACATGGTCCTAACATAATTCATGCAAGAGATGATGCCTCACTATGTGGTTGATCTCCTCATGCTTTCCTTTAAAATAAAGGGCTTCTTGACAGACAAATGAGGAGCAGAATCTATAAAGAGTTCTAAATATTTGATACAGAATATTCTTGCTAATAAAAGATAACTAGTGACTTCAGCTACCTATTAGACTGTACCACCCGGTGTTCCAAAATCAGAATCATTACCTGCAGCTCCAGGAGTTGCTGCTCCAGTTAAACAGTTTCCATTTCATAGGTTCAACAGCCTGAGGCAATTAGCAAACCCGAATGCCCACCCCCTCCTCCTAGCATGAGAAAGCAGGCATTTGACTTCAGTTCCACCAGCATCAAAATAGAGTGTCAAGTAACAGTAGGTAAAAATATAAATAGATTTCAGCACCCTACCTACAGTGTGGGTTGACATCTCTTTCCTGCTTGTTAAATCTTTCCCAACTATGATAACTAAAAAGCTAATTTTTTTGAATCAGCTTTTACAGGAATAATGAAAGTTCATGATGTTCGGTGGCTGGTAGAGTGTGGTGCTGAATGCAATATGGTTTCTCTAATTATTGTAGAATATGAGCATAGATAGGGTTTTGTTAAAATATCTCAAGCATGTTTTATAGTGAAAGACGTCTGCTAATCTCTCTCATGCTTGTTTTCAAAAGCAGTATCTGGACTCTGCAATTTTGTACCTATCAGTGAGGCACTGCTTGCCAGTCCTGAAGTAAATTACAGATGATAGTTTCCTTTGTGCACAGGGCTCTCTAATCTTTGCAAGACCTTAAGGTTTAAGGATGCCCGTATTTTTTTTGTTAGGCTGAACTGCAGAGACATGAAATGCATTTCAAAGGCAGTCACTAAAGTCAATCTAGTTGACTTAACAGGGCCTGGATCATTTTTAAAAATCAGTATCCTGCAGAGTGCTAGTAATGTACTTGGAACAGAATGTTAGGCATTTATTGGAAAATATATCATAGGATAGGTTAATGCATAAATAGAATTCAAAGCAACAAACTCGGATTTAAAAATTAAGCCTAATGAGCTTTGTGAAGGAAAACAAAACAAAACAAAAAGAAGGAAGTTATTCATTTATCTTTCATATCTCTTAATATGCACATCTTTGGGTTTTACCAAATTAGAATTCCCTAGACATCCTTTCCAAGAATATCCCAACATAATTCTATATTATAACCCTTGCCTACTCAATGGGTAGGATTTATTTGGTTGGCAGGAAACTGAAAACTGCAACTCCTAGTGGTCTTATTATATTTAAACTAGAATTCTTCTAGACATCCATGGAAACAAAAGTTGACCATAACCACCACAGTCCATGGAAGCTCTATCAAGTGCTGCAATGGTGCCAGCACAGATTACTCACTAAAGGTGATGCATCTCTTTACCCCACTCCCTTGCTCCATTACGAAGAAGGGCTGTGAGTGGCTCTAAGTGAATACTTCTGTATATAATTACAGTAAAACAATGGCAGGGATTTTAGTTTACATATTACTGCTTAGTAGATCATTACCTGAATACAGCCTGTAACCTAACACTGTGTACAGAACCTTAGATCTTATTTAAAACAGAGTAGGAAAAAGTTTAGTAAGTACACTGTAGAAAAAAAAAAAATTCCTTTTTGTGGTATGTGAGGGTTGTTTGTTCATTGTAACTTGTAAATATCAGGGATGTTTTGTCCATTGTAACCTGTAAATATAAGTAGTCCGAGCTCTAAGAAAATAACAGTTATAATGTTGAGACATTCCGTTGAGATAGGATGTCCTTGGAGGCTAAGCGATCGGGGAACTTGTATAAACAAAGTTGCAGCTGGACAGCCTACCAAATAAGGAGGGAATTAAGTCAACATGCAGAGGAAGACTGCGGCCTTCATCCCTGCGACCACCAGAGGGAAGAAAAACGACCCCCTAGTAACAATTGGCGCAGTTGCAGAACCAGAGGAAGCTACGTAACCCGGGAGAAACGATAAAAGGAGACTGACGGAAGGGGTGGGCGCGCACCGCTTGCGGAGCAGAGACTCCCCGGCCGCCCAGCGCTGTTTTGCTTGCTGTGCTTACTAAATAAATTCATTATTTTAATTGATGCAGAACTCTCTGAAATTCTTATAGAGAGACAATTTATAACACTTTTCACTATGCCTGCCTTCTTCTTTACTTTTATCTTTCTTTTTCATAAAAGTAAAGTAAAAGAATTCTATAAACTTGAATAAAATAAATATGATTCACAAGAACTACATAAAAATTAAATTGAGGTTGTAAGCTTGTTTTGTTAAATAAAATGCAGAATTTATTAAATTAAGCTCGAACTTTTACAGACATGGAACTGGACTATCAAATTGAAATACCTGGATGCTTTTACAACTGCTTGTTTACAAACACCTATTGTGAAAGGTGTAGCCCTGGGCAAAGCAGAACGGTTTTCTTCATTCAGGTCAGTTGCCTTTTTTATGCCAGTCTGTTCGTGCAATTACCCAATGTGCATACACATAGTGAATCTTCATAAATGTTCAGAAGAGATGCATCTTAACTAATTCAAGTAGTGACAAATGGATGGTTGAAGGAATCGGTTGTAAAATCCCATGCTAACAGTAGGCCAACTGATTTAAGTCCAGATTTTTATGTATACTATTATAATGAAAAAACACCTAACTCTTACAGTCAGCTAGTAGGACCAATAATGTGTTATTTAGTTATTCAATATGTGTAAGAAAGTCAGAGTCTGCCCTGAGTCTCTTAGCTTCTCTGAACTTACTTAAAATCAGGTATCTCTGGCTTAGGATGGCAATGGAATAGCTCAGGCTTAAAGACTTGATGAGTTTTTAATCACCTTAGTGTCAGAAGTAATCATGCAGTTTTAAGTTGTCCTCTTATCCTCATTTCAAGATTTGGCAATGAAGTCACCTTTTCCTATTTTTTTTTAATTATATAAATTAACATGATGGTACTGTTTGTCTATGTAACTTTCAGAGGAGACAAAAGAATCTTTTGGAAAAAAAAAAAAAAACTAAAATTAGGTACCTACAGTAGTCATTAGATATTCATGCACACAAAACATTTGCTCACAAGTGACAGTTTAAGTACATCAGTACGGATTTATGTGGCTAGCTTTAAAATACCTGGATTTAAAGTCTTTAATATGCTGCTACGTTATTGACAATAGTACATGGGAAAGCTTTAGAAAATGCCTGAATTAAAATCACCCATGAAACAAACTGCAAATTTTGGGCTGGGGGATAGGAAGGTTTTCAGCTGAACTCCAACTACTGCATAAAAGCTACTAATAGGAGATGCCAGCTCTTCATTCCTTGCAACTCAATCAAACTTGAATGGCTTAGGAAGAAGACAGCAGAAAAGCATTTCCTAGGCCTCCTGCTTACCTAAATATACAAAGGATCTGCTACAGATTACGGATGTTTTACAGTTTGCCCTAAAAATAGACAGCAATTCTCAGGGAGGAAAGTGTTTGACAAATCTTAGTGCTTGTTGCTGCTATGATGATTTGCAACTGGATAAATTTCTTTGCTGTAAGTGGGCTACGCATGGCAGAGGATTCACCACGGGGATGGCAGGGCTGCCATTTCACTGCCTTTCCTCCTCTAACAACTTGGAGACCCTGCAAGAAATGGGTAGCTCCAGCTGCAGAGGAGAACCCAACCTACATAGCCTACAGAGCGGAAATGCTGAACCAATGCATCCTCTGCTGCCCTGGTCATGTCCCCTTTCCACCAGTTCTGCTCACTTTGTTTTATTTCACAGCTACCTTTTCCCCTCAGGGGACTTTTTGTCACTGGGATTTCTGCCGACTCTATCGTCAGCTGGCAGAAACGCACACCAGATCTAGCTCTCAGAGTAGTGACTGCAAGAAGAATATGACCAATGTGAGATGGGCATATAAAATAATGAATGATATTAAGAAAGCCAGCTGAGCATTGCTAACAGCTAACGTGTGCCATACTGCCAGAAGGGGACAGAGAACAGAAGGCAGAATGCCAGCATTTCAGAAGAGACGCAGGAAAACTTCGGCATGCTGTCTGTGCTATGTTCTGTGGGACTACCTTTTCCATGAAACACTAATAACATTTTTAAAGTGTTCTACCTCAAACATTTAAAAAAAGAGGGAGCAAGGAGAAAGGAAAGTATCATCACAACAGTTAGGAAATTCCTTAGGACAAAAATGTTTCAAAAAACGATGCTTCAAAAAGTAAAATTTTTATTCACTGGGAGCACCCCACCAGTTCTGATCTGCAGTACGCTGGGTGTCAGTTTTGCACTAGCCTAATAGGCAAAATCTAGGAGATGGTTTTGTTTCTGCTCCTCCGTTTCCCGATCTGTAAACCAGGGACAGAGACACTGTCTGTAAAGAACTTTGTTCTGATGAAAAGGGCTGATTGTTTTAGGGGCAGGTTGGTGGATAAGACTGTCTTCTCTTCAGCAATTAACTGTGCTTTTTTTCCCCTTCTTTGGGTTTTGCATCTTCTGCTGAGTACAACAGAAATGTACATTGTAATAAGCCACAAAGCAGCACTTCTCTGAGAGTAGCATCTCCAATAGCTATACGTAAAACACCAAAATGTAACTTGCAATGTTTTATTACCTAGCAAATATCAAAGATCTTTTATTTTTGGACTATTTATGTTTCTAACAGCTCCGAGATTATGGGTTTACAAGATTATATGACAATCAATGCAAACAAAGCACATAAAACGCTTGCACTTTTTATGCCCAGTAGGATGTCAGGCTGATTCTTCAACATTGTAAAAGGAAAACAGATGAAAAGAAGTCATTTTTATTTAATTCACCTACTAGCTGGATTCTATTACACTTTCTCAGTTTTAAAATAGGAAACTAGACACTAAATCTGAGGCAAAACAAAGTATTGCTGAAAGTAAATATCTTAATATTGCATCTTTGACTCAACAGTATTTCAGGCTTACTGTCTTTATAAGTGACATTGAATACCATCTGCCTCAGTACTCGTCCTTCTGAAAACCATTTTCAGCTATTTTCACCACTGCCTCCTAGGTCTTTCTGATCACCCGAAACATGCAAATGCCTTCCAAAGGTTTCTCTTGTACCTGGTGAAGGTGTAAGAAATGGTAAAGAGAAAAATACTGACAAGAAATAGAAAAGAAATTTTACAGAACAATCTGCAGATAAGACACCATCTCTGTACTGCCAGCAAACCTGATAGAGCTGTGGATAAAAAAGTAAATCCAAATTTACTAATTTGATCTACAACCACAAAGCCAAACTAATTAGCGTTTTCTTCACACTAAGTAAAGAAAAATGGAGGACATCAGCTTCTGCCTTACTCTGATTCCTTCTGCCTTTTAACTATTTTTCTACAGTGTTCTGCTTTGCATTAAGATGAAAGAGACGTATTGCTCTGAAATCAGGAATACCCATGTAAGCTGGGCTTCTGTAGACCACCAGGCATGTGGTATGGAGAATTTGAAGCATGCACATCCTAATTTACTTTCAACTTCTTTGGAAATGAAACTGAGGCAGAAATAAGTTGAATGGCACTGTTTCTAAATTCAGAACTACAACATTAAGATCTTAAATCAGATGTCCCCCATTTTTGCTGTTAGTGTTTTGGACACCTGGTTGGGGAATTATGTCCGGTGTGACACAGCAAAAGACAGAAGGCAAATATCTTTGTGCTTGCCTTCCTTCATTGATCTGCTATGCCACACTGCCTGTTATACTATTGATTTGTCTCTGCAGCTATGAACCGGATGCCTGTCGGCAACCCACTGACACATAACCAGGAAGCAGTGACTCTGTTGCTCTCCTTTATGAACTACAAATCCTGGTCTCCCCAAAACAGCTTTCTAATGTTACCTAACCTACTGCTTCAAGCACAGTTCCTGTTGTGATTGAAGAGAGTAAGGCATTAGGGGAACCAGATGCTCAGGAGGTAGGGGAGACTGAATCATGGCAGGACGTAGCAAGAGACCACAGCTACAAGAACGTGTGAGGAGGTTCATGGTGATGAAGTGAGGGTGGTAGCCTAAAGAAGTAGCAGCCCTAGCTCAGGCTGAGGTCTGTCTTCCACCTCTCTTACCCACTTCCAGCTTCAGGGCAAAAGCATTTCTTCACCTCCAAACTGCCAGGTGAGCTTCATTGCAAATCATGAGATTTCTCAGAGACTTTTGCTGAGCAATGTTTTGAACACCAGTCAAAATTAGTCTGCAAGGTCTTTCAATTAGAAAGAAAAACTCCTGGTAACTCCGTCCATCTTTTATGTAATCCTATTCTATCACACAAAACCTTAAAGTCTGGTTTCTCTAAGCACTGCAGGAGTCACAAGCAGGAGACAATGCCATTACTCCCATCTGTAAGCCTCCTTTTAGCTAGCAGTTGCTCCCCAAATGCTCAGTCTGTCTCTACTTTTTCTCTTNCCTGTCCTTTGTCACCTCTAGGAATTTCTTGCTGCCCTTTCTCCTCCTGTCTCTGTGGGAGGCATGTCACACAACGCCCATGGAAACCTTCCCACCACACACACCTTTCTGCCAGGGGCTGGCATACTCCTTTATCTGAGATGGACATTCCTATTGTTGCAGCTCTCTGCTTCCATAAAGAAGAATAATCACATTTATCTGCATTTACCAAGGAGAAGGCGGTTACACGCCACCGGTGTCCACACTGTGCAACTCCACACAGGATGTTTTCAGTGTAAGAAATGAAAGGATCGGTGGAAGCCTTTAACACAAACTTTGCCCTTGCACTAAGTGAAGTCACCATGATGGACAGGGCATGAAAACAAGACTTGGACTTTTGAAATTTACTGGTGTAAATTGTGTTAAAACAAAACAGAATACTTTCTGAACCTCAGTATAAATATGCAAACTATCTGCTGATGCTTTAATAACTGACCCCAGATCCTTTGGCTAGGTTCCAGGTTGGCATGTCTTTGGCTTTAATAACATCCCAATGTAAATCTGTGTTTCCAAGTAACACACTCATTCCCAGATCTACAAAAATCTGGTTGCTCCAAGAGGGAAGAACCTAGTTACCTAGGATACACCTCTAATACAACTAAATTATCGATATAAAGAAAACTGTAAGGTAAGTATTGAGAAATCATTATGCTCTGTGCAGTCTTAAGCAGTCCATAAACTGGTTTTAGGTTCTATGGAAAATTCCCGTTGCTATGAATCTACATGTTTCTGCTTCTACGTGACTGCAATCACTCTGCAAGCATGTAAAAACTTCAATAAACAGTGAACACATGTTGCTCTTCACAATATTCACTTAAACTCTGGGAAACCAAAGTGTTTGTCAAGTTAAATTGTCAGGAAACACGGTTCTCTCATGTCGGAGTTTGTGAGGCTCCAATCAAGATTTGATGAATTCAAACCACTTTTTATTATACTGTGCTTTATTATACAGTGCTTAATACATGGTGTTTTATGTTAACCAGCTTTTGTGCTTACAACACTGATCAAGGGAGTCAGAGGGAACAAATGGATTCTTGGAATAATATCATCTTTCCTCTTGTAAAACAGTATGTGGCTAGAATGAGAGGAAAAGCAGATTAAATCTCCCTTAGCCTGCCTCATATTTGTTTTACTGGCATTTTTACTGGAGATATCTCTATGCATGTATGTTTTTAAAATGCTTCATAAATTGTATTCCTGCAGTCCTGCAGTGGATGTCTATGGCAATACCTGAAGGGTGCTATTTACACTAATTCTTTTTCTCTTAATCCAAATTTTGCTTATTGAACGGGAAAGAATCATTAGGACTGTTACTGAGCAATTCCTGTTAATTGTGCCCCATTTCCAAACTGAAGTCCCTTATCTACAGTAATAGAAATATCCTCTCAAAGGTTTGACATTTTTCAGTATTCTAGCTGAATCTAAATTATCAAAACCTTTTCATTCCGATTCACAGAGATTTATCAATTACCTGAAAAAAAGAAGGTCAGGTAAAATCAAGATCTTAAAACAAATGAAGAAATAACAAATACAGGGGACATTGGTATCAAAAACCTACAACAAATCAAAAGAACAGAAAACACTGGCTCAATATCCAATTTCACACCACTGGGAATTAATTCCATGGGATTAACATATAGCTAAAGGAAATGAGAACAGGATCCAGTCAAGCATACAGGAGGAGATGTGATATTTATTCCACAGCATGTTGAAGCAAGGTGTCAGTTTCAGAATTAGTCACATATAAAGCAAAATATAGTGATAAAAAGATGCAATTTGCAAGACTAATGTTTCCTAACCTCAGGGGTCTACTAATATTGTACTGCATTTGCAGCTATAAGAATCACTGAAGCACTAGATAACGTACACTACTAAATAAAACGACTCTCTCTCCTGATGTCACCAATCGCTGATTAAGCAGTGGTTTTATTTACATTCATCCTTACAAGGTGCTCCTATTCCGCACCTTCTTGAAGACCTTGTCTTACAGGGGCTTTTTCAGTCACACAGGCAGGCTCCCCCTCCACCCTGCTGAGTGTCAGCACTTTGCTGGTTCATCCTGGAGACTGACCCAGCACATAGCCAGATGCAAGAACTTTGGGACATTGACGTGGTTTAAAGTCACATATCCCATCCATGCAACACTACAACAACCAGAGCTGAGAAGACTGGGGGCTCTAGATCTGGCTGCTTACTCTGACAAGCCAGATCAGACTGGGTGGTGGATTAGTAGTCAACTGCTCTAACAAGATCAATTGCCAGAATATTTTTGGAAAACTAACTTTAAGCTCCATCTATGCTAGTCCGCTCTAACAGCAATAACCATTAAAAATATATATATTTAAAATGGCTTTCTTAATGTTATGGTAGCTTATGGTGAGTTGGGTCTCTGTTTCTCCTAGTAAAGGGACTGCCCAGCCATTCTCGTTAGCAGCACCCAGAGCGGCTGTACACAGAGCCAGGGCCGTCGCACTGTGGCTCAGCCCTCTGCACCCCAGGCTGCTTTCACTGCTGGCCTCCGCCCCTCAGCATCTCAGGCAAGTAAGGACAACATTATAAACTACTCCCTGAGCTCATTAGCGGATGGCAAAGCAGGAACTATAACAGGATGTGAATGCTTTCATGTTTCACTTCTAGCTGAAAGCTCATTCGGGTTGGTGATAAACAAGAGCTACTCCTGTCTACTGGATTAATAGTGCCATCTGTGAAACACGGACTGCAGAATTGATCTGGGTGATAGCAGGTTTCTGTGCATTAACGAAATCTATTGCAACATATGGCAATCTTCTGGGCATGTCCAGAGAAAAGCAACATACAGATTTGTGTGGAGTCAGAGTCAGAGATAGTGCCTCTGGAAAAAATGCTTTCCAGACTCTACCAGTCCTGTGGAAGAGTCCATACATGCACTTCTCTGATGGAAATAAGTTAGTTAATAAGACTGCCCAAGTCTGATTTACAATTGTGTTAATATGGAAAAGGCTCATCCTCTGGTTTAGTCCATAGAGAATGACTAGAAATGCTGGCTGAAAACAAGTCAAGAGATATAAAACTAAAAAAGACAAAAATTCTGCCAATACTCACAGGAGCAGAGGTGCTTATTTTTTTATCTATCCTCTTTCTAAATAAGGACATATACTGCTGACAGCCTCAAAATTCTGTCTTACAAAGTTTTTCTTTCCTGCCCAAGAATAAACTGTGGACACAGATGCAGATCGAATTCTAACCATTAATTTGGGGGGTGGGGGGGTGGAGGTTGCCAAATCTGTATTTCACAGCTCTTTGAAACACGGGACAGAAATCTTCAAGAGAAATGTAGATATATTGGCTAAATCTTTCCAACCATGACTCAGCAGGGAGAATTAATTCTGGCATTTGAGACTACATATTTTTGTATGAAAATCACAGCGATCATGAAATATTTGTGGAGCAAGTTAGCTATGCCTTCCTTGACCATGAAAGAATACCCAAGAAATGGACCTTCATACCTCTCTGTGAAGAAACTGCTGTGAAAAAGCTAATAAAAAGAAAGACAGTGCACCTCCTATATCTAAAGACAGTTTAGTAAGTAAGTACAACAAAGACCTGTAAGCAGCAATGTCCCAAACAAAAAAAACCACTTACTTGCATTGCAAGAAGAAACCTACCATTCTGCCAAAAGAAGTTGGGTTACACAGAGTTGTGAAAGTTTCTAATGTGGGAATTTTTCTACTTACAGAAAATTTATTTAGAAAGACAAATTTCTCCACTATCAACACTGACCTGTGAATTTCCTATAATAATACACTGCTTGCTATTGAATTGAAACAGAGTAACTTAAAGCCTTTGCAGCAAATTTTTCATTATCAATTTTCGTTTAATTCATCCTACTGGAAATTGCAGCACTATATTGTTTAATTATTTCAGGCATTTTATCTCTTATACTGTGAACCTCTAAACAAAAAGAAAGGAGAATTAGAATTGTCCCTGCACTTTGTTTTCTGACTTTAGAGTTCATTGTGATATGTGTATGCCTGATTTCTTTAGAAAAAAATATATTCATTTTTTCTTAATTCATTTGCTACCTTCTTTGATTAGGTGAAGAGAAATCTGTCTCTGTCTCTGAAGTCTATGAGTTGCCATTTGCTGGTGACAAAAAGTCTTCCATCTGGTAGGTCATTTATCTCCTATAAATTTGCCTAATTTATCACTTACCCAAAGTAATGCCTAGTGTCTAGTATCTACAAATTCTTCCGATTTCAAGAGGAAACTAACACTGTAAAGAGTTATCTCAGTTTCATGTATAAAATTATATTTCTGCTACTTCACTCTTGTGAACTTAGCCTTGTAAACATAGATTGACATAAGCCACTCACTTGGATTAAGCAAGTCAAATCTTCAAGTTTCATTTCTGGATTAAAAGGCTGAGATAGGTAGTATGGTCACTTGCAAAACTTAGTCTAGCATACAGTGAGAAGTAAACCTTCTTACATATTATATTCTATGTATTTTGTATTGTCTCTTGGAAGAAAATCCTCCTTTAATAATTTATCTTCCTCAAAGTATCAGCAAAAGTTTTCAGCAATGACTGCACCAAGATCAAGGGTTCCTTAAAAAATGTCAAAGGTATTAGGTATCAGATTCTTGATAGCTGCTGTTTTTTACATTCTTCTCAGTGAAATTTCAGCTTTAAGTGGCAGGTGTCTCACTCTTGCAAACGAGTTCTGAAGAACAAAAAAGAACTTTTCTTATTCCTTTTAAAAGTCTTTTTTAGCTAATTACAGCTTTAAGATCTTAAACAGAAATGATCCTATTCCACACACTTAATGATAACGTTTCAGAATCTCCTGCAGAAGAGGTTTGATGCAGGATTCTTAGTCTGCTTCCAGTCTGGTCTTCAGACTGACATTCTCAGAAGGACCATTTGATTTTCGTTGTTCTTCTCAACACTCTCTGAATCAAACTTTCTGTTTTGTTTTGTTTTGTTTTTCCTTTGATAAGGTCTACACCACTAGCATAGTCACTGTTTTGTCTTGCCTTTTTCTTTAAAACTGCCAATTTTCCTGTAAGGTCTGTCAATGACTTCAGGACTAAAAGTTACATATGACCTTTGCTGTGGTGAGAAATACCTGACAGAACTTTTAATATCTAATGGAAAATGCCATGCAGTGCAAATCTCGATTCTTCACAACAGATCGACAGAACTATTAAAAAAAAATGATAGCAATGCATTCATTCGCTGCAGATTAAACAGACTCAGTTTTGATTGTGTCACAGGGAGATGCAATTATGACTCCTGTCTGTTCACTCCACATGCACACATTTATGCTACTTGAGCCAGAAAAGCTTGCAGCAATATTTGGTCATCTTCCCTTCCCTAGACTACACCACTGAAAGCAAGAAACATCAGGAGAAAAAGCCTATAGAAATATCCAAATGACAGATAGTTGTCAATGTTAAAAAAGTAAAAAAAAAGAAAAAAAACACAGCTTTTCAACTGGAGAGCCTTGGACCCTAAGGAATCATTAGGTTGTGTTTTGTTTTCATATGTAACTCTTCATTACATCTTTTCAAGTAACTTCACAGACAGTTTCAGGGCTATAGGTATAGTAGTTTCAGCCAGAAATGTAGTCAAAAGGCAAATCTCCCATCAGCATCAATTCTGGACAATGGATGAAGAAGATAAAGACACATAATGATCAGCTTTATGGTCGAGCAGACTTGGTCTAATACGCAAAAGGTCATCATCACAAGCCATAACAGTAAGCAAGGTTGGAAAACCTTGTGATACCCAAAGGGATGTGCATCCAGCAGTTCAGGGGAGAGAAGCAGTTTAATTTGATCCCTGGGAAAGCCATGTGTGGTGGTTTTACCCTGCTGGGCAGCTGAAC
>VXAA01002128.1:81307-116713 GCA_013399115.1 Anseranas semipalmata
AAGAAAGAAAGAAAGAAAGAAAGAAAGAAAGAAAGAAAGAAAGAAAGAAAGAAAGGAAGAAAAAGACTAGACAGGCTTTACAGATTAGCTAACCAAATAATACTGATTACGATAGGAGATAAAAAGACGAGTCTGTTCTCACAGAAGAACGTAACTACTATGGAGACATGGCCACTGCAGCAATAAAGAGAACCTGCAAAGAAGACATCTTCTGCCTAAGGCCAATACTAGGCTAGAGCTGATCTTCTTCAGTAATGCTAATTTTATTGTTTTTACCTCCTTTCCTTTTTTCACATGCCAGGTGATATTTACATACCACATACCATGCCAAATGAAGATATGTGTGAGGAAGTCTTGGATGATAAAACTTGTGAAAAGCTTATTTGGTTCCGAAAGTTTATTTGGAGGATGAATTGAAAGGACACAGAAAGATTCCCTTCTTCATGTTTATCGTTTTTACTTTCACAGAACAGTGCTCACCATGTCAATGGCTGAACACTATTCAAAATAAGTGAGCATGGTGAGTTTGTATTTCTAGAGAATATATTGTAAGTATTTGTTAAGGGTATAATTGGATGTTTTTCACATTTTTCCTCCACTATATTCAAATATAGATCCTCCAGATTTATTTTCAATAATACAAAATTAATAATAAGGTTTTTACAGTGCAAGCTAAAAAACATACCCTCATCCCAACACCAAGCCCTTGTTTTCTTCATTCAGATGGCTTGCTGAAGGAAAGATTATAACCTTGAAATTTCAATCATTTCATTTACTCTAAGCTTCATGCTACTAACTATCATCATTGTGCAATTATTTTACAAAGCATTTTTCAAAAAGTAAAAGTAGATTGAAAACCACTAGGCCTGCTCCTGAAGTGTTAAAAACAAACTTCAACTGATTTTAATGCCTGCAGTTTTCTCTGTCCACCAAAGAAAATCACTTTACCACTGAAATATTTCTGTCTGAAAGGCAGCTACAGTTCACTGTAAAACCACACAATAATTTGAGACAGGGGGAGGCCAAGCAAGCACTTGGGAGAACTGGGTGATAGGTGCTGTGTGGTCCGTATTACATATTTATTGAACAGTATAATATTTTTCTTAATTTCTTTTTATACTGCCACACACTGTTGCAGTATGCTGCTGCATAGCTGCCGTGTTCTACCCTGAAGTACCTGCATTTTGCACGTATGTCAAGTGACTCTTGAAGTACTCTACGTGTACTTCACAGTATTCCTCATCCAGAATCTTTTCCTGGATAATATGTAACAGCAGCAGCTTCTTCAAATGTTTTATTATTAGATGACTTTTTACATAAATCCCAGAAAGGCTAAGCCACATCTCAATGACAGACCAACAGTTCCCCACTGTGATTAGAAAGGCTTCTGTCTTTGCTGTGCTCTGCTTCTCTGTACAGCAACACACATCCAAAGGCAGGGGTCCCATCATTCCTGGGGGCTTCTCATTGTTTCCTCCTATCCTATGTCTTAATATGATGAAAGATTATACAAATCAGCAGATTAGATTAATATATTAGAAATTTTGCTTGGGCACTTGTACAGCAGTTGGCAATAAACCACTGAAGTGTGGACAAGGGCAGTCCCCTGTGGATCACCCTGGTCAGATGATAAGCACTGAAAGAGGAAGGCAGGGGAAGACTGCATGCTGTCCCTCCAGTCCTGTGAAAGATCCAGAGAAACAGTGATGAAAATTGACTTCCATCTGTATTTGGAATTTGGCGCATCAGACAGGTCAGATAAATAAGTCCTACGTCATTTTGCATAAATATCTTTGTTTCAAACAGAATAAAATTAGTAGCAGACATAAGTTGCATTTAAATGTAAGATCATTAGGCTATCCAAATCACTCTTACCAGAGGTGCTTTACAGTCAGCTTAGAGCAGCTGTGCTGTTCCTATGCAAATGGAAAAGATAAGCAGGATCTGGCATTTGATCAGACTAATTTGTGACATCTCATTCTTCCCTATAAGCTGTTGCAATACAGCTGGGACAACTTTCCCTGGCAGGAGAGAGGGAACAAGATCTTGCTAGCTTTTCCTCTACAAGAACAAGCATTTCATTCATCTCTGGACACTTCCTGCTTGCACTGATGTACCTTTCTGGGTATGCTATCGATTTTCTCCCATATGCCTCAGAAATCTTCTACATACCTTTTCAAGAAGAAAAGTTATTCCCATGCTACATATGACAGTATCCATTTGTTACAGCCTGATGGATCTAGATTTCTGTTCTGATGGGATGTAAGGGAGCTTAATCCTAGCTCCATAGTAAGAAAGGTCTCTTCCCCTCAATACATCCACATTTTTTGTTTAAACAGTTTATTTATTATCTATCTATCTATTTAACTAATAGAGCTTTATTGTTTATTAAGACAGGTAAGGCTTGGGTGACACTGGTAGTCCCAGCATAGGCAGAGGAGGAAAGAGTACAAAGACACTTACAAGCACTTCTTGTGATACATCTAGCAAAAGCCAGTAAAACATTAAGGTTGAGGAAATGCTGCTAACGTGAGTTGAAGCTAAAAACGAATCCACTTTCTGCAGGAAACTGGCATATTCTTTTCTGCCTCTGCAGGCTCTGCAGCCATGCAAACTGCTTGCATTTCTCTAGATACTGAATACTGCGTGGTCTGTTTTGAAATTGAAAATCTAATTAAGTGTATCTTTGATCCCACTAAAATGTGTGCTTAAGAACCTTTGTGAAGCAGGTCCTTAGTGAGTACTCTGGGTTTTTGATTAGCCACACAAAATATGAAAGAACAAGAGCAACATGCCAGGACTTAAATTTATATTTTCCATGATAATCTCCCTTCCAAAAGAGGGCTGCACCATTGCCATACATTTAAGACAAGCTACAGAGTTTTAAAATCCTACAAATAGGCACTATTTCCTCCCACCAAACACTCAAAAGATTAAGATATATTCTTGGTTCCCCCTTTGATGTACTGTATCTCTGTTTCCTTCCCCATCTGCAAAATTAAGATAATGATACAGAGTTTTTGTGGAGTGCTTTGACAGTCACACATGGAAAATTCAATGAATGAGCTAAATATTTGGTTCAATCATCCAATACCTTCACTATTCCCTTGTCAATTGATATTTCTATTTCCATCTGCTTCTAGTTAAATCCCAGGCATCTTGGGCAACGATTTCAGTCAGTGATGAAAACAAACACTTGAAGAGCTACTTTTCCTAGCAGATGCTCAGAATGCTTTTTATTGTAGAAATGCATATATAAATTCAAACATGAGATTCAGAGTACATCTTAGTCTAACCCTAAATCCTACGTAACAAAAATATTTGCTTTTGATTCTATGAAATTTACAAAACAAAACAACCTTTCAACAGTGTACTGAAAGTATGCTTAGTAATTAGCACGTAGCAACAGGTTAAGCCATTATCTGCAAGGACTTAATGGGTGTAACCAGAACCATTGGCAGAGTAATGAAATAAATGTGTAAAGCCTTCCTTTCAAATTCCCTGGGGTTCTACTGCTAGGTCTGATAAACTTTGTGAAGCAAGTCCTTAGGGTTCCATCAAGAAATGAGCAAGCACTTCCAGTCAATATGAACACATGAACTTGTTTTCTCTGAAATCAACAGTAAAACATCTACCAAGTGCAACAGGAGTCTACCCATAGAGTAGATGTTGCTGTGTAACCTTTTGAGAATCCTGTGGAAGAGCAGGATCCTGTCCTTCAGCTGTGCACTTGCTGGTGCTGTTTCAGAGGTCTTGTAATTAAACAACAATAAATTCCAAATTAAATCTGCCAACAATCAATAACAAGGAGTTCTGAATTTTAACAGCTTAGGAGGAATGATGTAGCATTTTTAAAGTTTTGTAAATCTTAGATTTAGCATAAGCTTCACATCAATTCCTTTAGAAATCTTGGTCTTCATTGCTTATCCAGTTAATGATAAGTAAAATGAGGCCACAATAAATAACCCGCTAAATAATCAGCTATCACAGTTTTTCACTGTGGTCATCACTGAAACTGTGTGACATCATCTGATTTCTAAAAATGTACTGCTTTAAAGTAGCAGTCCAGTCATTGCAACAATGGTATAATCAACACATAAGCAGTTCTTATATAGGCCCATATTTTTTCAGAGGTTGCAGGCATTATGAGATACAAGGTAAGGATGTTAAACACTACATTAACATTGGCATGCATAGCATAAATTTTCCTGTAAATTCATGGGCCAGACCATTAAAAGAGCAGGTTCTATCAATCTCACTTCAAGATCTGTCCTGCTCTTGACTTAGTTAAATATTTCTCCTAGATCTCATGTTGCTCTAACAGAATTGTTTGTTTGTTATTAAATGATAAAAATGCGGGTGCACTGCCACAGATGCTTCTTGCTCTGCAGAAAATGGCTATACTTACAGGTGTATACATAGTTCAACTTCTAATTGTTCAAATGGTTCTTGGTTTTATGTATTTCTCTCAAGGAGACTCAGAAATATGGTGCAAGAAAAAAATGAAACCTTAATGTACATAATTCTTGAATTTTCTTATTCCTATCAAATCTACAGGGAAAGATTTGTTCAAAAGGGTCATTTTCTTGTCATTTTTACATAGGCTTCCTACCCACTGTTTTTCTCCTTGTTTCCGGTCCCACTTGGTGGAATTCTAGTTGATGCGATGGTTTCTGTATTTAAATGAGAAATAATGGAGGGGGTGGGGAGTGTTGAATTTTTTATTTTGTTTTGTTTTACTTCCCTACATACTTTCTGCTTTTTTCTCAAGTAGTATAAGGCAGGCTGGTTTTCAGCTTTTTCACCTGTCTCCTATCATCTGGTGATTTGCTGGATTTAATGAAGAATGCTGAGGCTTAAATACTGCAGATGGCAATATCAGTCATTTGACCGAGGAGTTCTTTGTACAAACGAGGTACTGGAAATCAGCCCACGTCCTTCTCTCTGTGTGTTGTAATATGGCTCTTACTGCACAGATAAGGCAGCCAGGCTGACAACACTGACTGCAGTCTGCTCTTTGATGAAAACAGTGCAGATGTTCCCTATTGGACATGAAAAGGTCAAAGAAAGAAACTGAATATTGCCTTAAAAAAAGACATAGTCACGCATTAGTATTTTTCACTTGAATTATTTTGTGACATAAAGAAAAAGGGAGTGAATGAGTTAACAGATGAGTTCAGCTTTTTTCTTCTTCTTCTCATTTTTAAAGCTTTTGAAGCATTTCACAGATTCTAATTTAAAACCTTACAAAAACTACTTGCTCATAAGAAATACACATCAGCAATAGCCTATGAGAAGACAATGGAAAAAAATCTGTCATTCCGTGCATGTCAGCTGCCCTTAGACACTTACCAGGACAGAAAGCTGCAAATCAAGGCATATTGTGCCTATCTCACTGCCTAAGCATTTTTACTCCCTTCCTTTCAGTAATGATGAAGTCAAACATGATGGCTGTTCAAATCTGTGATCTCAGTATACTTGTTTTACTAAAACATTATTCAAATTTAAGAAAAAGATAATGGAATTCTTTAGCATGATTTCTAATGAGGTTCTGGTGCATGGATGAACTTCACTGCTTTTACCTGCTTGCTGTTAAAAGAACATCTACTTTCAGAGGTCACCTTCCATAAAATAACAGTGAAAATCACTGAAACTACATTGCTCAACAGATAACAGCATGTGTATTTCAAATAGGTCTCTACAGTTATGTCCATATACAGAAAGGTTTTTTATAAAGACTTTCCATTACCTCCATGACATGTAATTGGTCAAAACATAGAGAATCACATTTCGTTATGTAATAACATAACTGTTCATAAGTTTCTTCTATCAGCAAAAAGCTTATCAGTAAGAAATGATGGAAAAAGAGAAAGGTCATATTCTGTCACAGGAAGATGATGAGCCATCTACGTGTTTTCACTTGGGAAAAGCTAAATGCTAGGATATGAAAAGTATTTTCAATAGAGAATGGCAGTCATTTTAAAAGGCACTGGTGAAGGCTCAACTGCAAGATGGTGAACAACTCTAGTCATGTGCCAAGTGGAAATATGGGTTCTGACTAGCACAGGTGCTGGGAAGGACACACAGGTGAAGAAGGGACAAGAGGAGACTGCAGAGCTTGATTGCTCTATATAGAAAAAATGGCAGAGAAGGAACACAAAGGCATTTTAAAAATTTATCAGTGGAATGGGGACCGAACAAAAGGATATAAACTGTCCACAGAAATGACTAGTCCAGAAATAGAAAGGGTTTCCATATGTGGGAATGGTGGAATTCTCAGCACCAGCACTTCAACCTGCCTTTGTCCCGGGACTTGAAAAGTGTGTATGAAGGATGACATAATTTGAGCGTCTCTAATTACAAATGACAAAGACACAGAAGTCCAGCCCAGTGCTGTGTTGTCAGGTTTTGCAATGAGTACTTGCAGCATATCCTGGTGAAAAAAGGAGATTCTAATTTTACTAGGATTCTCAAAAGAGCTTTTCATCCATTCAGTGATTATGTAAAAGGAACCAAATTCTTCTTCATTCTAAAATGGAAAGTTCAAGAGACATATACACACTCATGAAAGTACTCTACGTTATAGTGAAGGAGAATTTGTTTTTATTTATGTAGTCATTTTATTTTAATAAACAAAATCTAGTATTTTTTTCTGAATTGGCTTCTAGCCAACATGACTCACTGGTGATGCATCATTTCAGCAGTTGCTGATAGACACGGTAGGACAGGATCTCATCGGCTCTGCTCCCCACTTTAAATGTGGGAGTGTCTTCGTGGCAGAGAAGATTAAATATCTGGGCTAAATGTTTCCCCAGGAAGGAACTATGGGCAGAAAGGTGCTCTGCAGTTTTTTACACTCATCTACAAAACTAAATCTCAACTACAGAAAGTGACCAAATGTTTGTACTGCAATGATATGTATGTGTCACTTTGGGAAATCTGCTTATTTTCAGGATGGAATAGCAAGAAGATTAATCCTATTGCTTTCTCTTTGTACACGAAATACAAGTTTTGAAACAAACACTTCTGCCCCGAAGCAGGCTTTGACCACAGTCAGAACTATTACAAGTGAACTAGAACTGTACATGGAGTGAAAACCTATTTTATCACTATGCAAAATTCTCGTTCGTTATTCTAGTTCCTAGATAAGATATTTTATGCATAAGCCATGAAAGACAGCAACTACCTTCAAGGACTCACCAAAGAACTATTTTTAAATCACTGCCTTTTGAATCCTCCCATCCTAGCAATTATGAAAGGCCATCTTTACTGTGTTATAACAGCACTTAAAACAAAATTAAGGGCAATATATATGTACCTAGATGCAACAGCATTAATTCCCTTGGAAATTATGTGGTTGACTAAGTCCAGGATGTAAATGTAATAGTATCTTTAATTTATCAGAACCAATACCCATTAAAGTACTTAGCCATATTAATAAAATATTACAAAATCACATGAAGAATTGAAAGAGAAATCTGCTTTACTTTAAAATACTTCGACAATATAGTACTGAATTACTCTGTTCACATAACACACTGCTTCCACACAATTCATGAAATAATCCCATATGGCAGAACTAAAAGTTATATGACAGGAAGTAAGAATAACTATTACTATAGTGTTTTTATTTAAAGCCAGGCTATTTAATTTGAATTTTATAAAGGAGTTTAGTTCCTGTAAAACTTAATACAAATGCGGCTATTAATTTGGATGCAAAATCACAATACTAATATGAAGTAATGACCTTCAAATGCAAATCAAAAATAAAACATTTGATTAAAACAACAGGAGAGGACATACCCATATTTGCATGAGGATATTTAGGTAATCATTCCAAGAGCTGTAAGTCTGATGCGGCACCCCCTTTCCCCTCCCACAGCCAAACACACATACGCAGCTGAACACAAACACATGCACACCCACGTCCATGCATGCACACACGGTTGTGCATGGCTTTGAAATGAGATAGTAAAGCCAAAAAGAACCCACCACCATTTAGTCCTGAGGAGTTGATTTTCTCAGATTTTACGAAGGATCCTTCAAAAACAGTAATGCTTAAGTATGCAAGGCCTCCTTATGTTTAATTAAACATTAGATGCTTAGATTCGAGTCAGAGTGAAACTGAGAAGACATATCTTAAAAGTGCACTAAAACATAGAGCTATCATAATTTCTTTAATTCCTCCTCTAATGAAAGAATCAACCTGCCCACCTGGATTTCCTATTTCAAAGCAAGCACTGAATAACCATTCTCAGTCATACCACAGGGATCTGGCCAGCATCAAGCTCTGGAAGACAGATGACGTTTTAAAATTCAAACAGAGTTCGGGTTCCTCTAGGAGCCTGGGTGGCTACAGGTACCTTAAACCCATTGTACTATGGCATTTTGCCATGGGCTGCAGACCTCTTAAATTCCTCCATAGCCACTTACGCAGTCTAATCCAAGGGGAACATGATTTAAGACCTAGACAGGCCAGGAAACTGATTTAGAAACCCTCTTATCTCCCCTCAAAACTCATTCCATTTCCACTCAAACTTCTGATAAGTTTAAACCTTTAGAAGTGGCATCTATGAAAATTCAAGCAGATGTAGCTTTGGGAAGAACTGAAACTGGAATACTAAATTGCAGAAGAGAATATTCCCTTCTCCATTGGCCAAATGTTCTTTTCTCCTGTTTTCCCCAGTCCTCTTCAGAGGCTGTTCTCTTAGGTCTTATCTCTCAGACAAAAAAAAAAAAAAAGGGGGGGGGGGGGGNTTTTTTCCTCTCCCTCCTCTCTCCCACTCCAGAAGGGAGGTAAAGGTCAACCCTGCAGCTGAGAGATTAGGTGATGCAAGGCTTGACTTGCATTGTAGCATTGTCTATCCCTTTTCTTCCAATTTTTTTGATGTTTTTCAAATGAAGGGGCTACTTACTAGGGAAATAGCTTTTTAGATGCTGGAATCTACTCATTTGTTCACAGCATTCCTATGGAGTTATTTCAATGTATTATTCCTTCCTTTTTAATCTTTGTCTGAAAGTTACTTTAAGCAAGAATAGGAGCTAAATCTCTGCTCAAAATTTACATATTACAGTCTTGGGAAAGAAGCATAGCCAATTTACTTGTTACAGTACTTCTGCCTAGAGATTCTTTTGGCAGCAATAACATTGCAATGTGATAATGTGACATGGTGCTATGATAACTTAAGTAAATTTATGGCTAAGCCAGAAACATGGACTGTGACCTTCACTTCCATCTATCAAAATGCCAAAAAAATTGTGTATCAAAGCTATTATAGATACAGAAAAAAGCTAGAACAGCCTCTCTGTGGCAGTGAATTTTCCTGTCTCTGGAGCAAGGGGCAGGGAGGAATTAAATCCTCAAGGCAGAAACCATGGCCCATGAATGTTTCTTTATGAATGGCTTAGAATGTCCATTTTACTTTTTCAAAGACTGAAGAAAGATATCCTGATTTTATATTTTGAGTTTTACAATGGGCTTTAGGTACAACTACATTTAGCCATTGTGCAATGGCAGCTTTCTGATCATGTCTGCTCTGCTGTCTTCCATGGACCTTCCAAGGGATCAGGCAAAGAGCCATTTTGCTGACTCAATCCCATCTGTAGCAACCTCCTAATAGTGTTATTCTGCAGAAACCAGTAGAATGTTTCATCACTGGAACAAATTGTTCATTAGTGTTACTTCGCAAAAGGGATATAACATGCAGTAATGAAATCTCTTGCATATTGATGAATCTGAATGTAACAAAACATGAATTGAGTTAAAATATGATAATTTTGTAGCACTACCTGCCACTGCACAGACCCACCTTAGTCACATGGGAAATCATTTCCACTCCTGTGTTCCTACATGAATGGCATCAATATCTGACTGTAAAGCCTAAGGCTTCAAGTAATCCTCAGCATGAATGCCTGTGTGCTAAAAAGATACAAAATGTGAGCAGAAAGTAGAAAGATCCTTTCATGTGGATCCTCAAAACTTATTTCAGCTTGTTGGCAAAAACTTACATTTCTTGAAGAAAAAGTGCACCAGGAGAGCTGCTAACAGTGAGTTCTGTAGTGAATGGCAGCTCACTATGTCCACTGGGCGCACAGCGGTCCTACAGAGACAACGGGCACAAGGGGATACAACCTGACAGGCAATCCTGTCCCCATGGATGGTACCACTCCCTTTGCCAAATGGACCCGTACAGCTGCAGAGAATTATTTGTTTAGTAGCACTGCTATGTAAGTTAAACGTCAGAGGGATAAAGCATTTCTAAATGTCCTTTGCTCACTTGACAACTGCAGCATAATGTTAATTATTTATGATAATATCTCAGAAAGCACTAACTCTATATATCAGACATTGTAAGCAATAATGGCTTAGGAAACCTGGCTACAGCAGTCTGCTGTTAACTCTTTCCTGGGAAGAGGGGAGACTGCCAATGTTTTGTGTGGATTAGCAGTGTGTGGATTAGCAGTATGTAGATTATTGTGTGTCTGCTATATTCTCATTTTTAAGTCATCAATTTTAATTCTTTTTAAACTAATCCCCCTGGTAAACACTTAATTTAGAAAAAAAGATCATAAATTCATTTTCAAAAATTAAATAGCTTACACAATGTGAGCAGCTGACTCATTTAGAATCAATTTTTCGTTATGATATTACAATACTTCATTAAGAATGTTGTTTATAAAAGAAGTGAAACCCTAATCAGCTGTATTGTTGCAGCCTATTGTCTAGTATAATAGACTGTAATCTTATTAATAGAAGACTATTTTATGGAAAGTATTTCAATTGCAGGACTAAATTCATTACTTGCATAAATCTACTAGAGACAATGAATGTAAATTGGAAAATCACATGAAGCATTCTCTGTGTCTTATTATGGCAAAGTGATTTTTACCTTGAATAAACCACTTAACACCTACAATATTCTGTAGATAAAAAGTGTGTATATGAACAATAACATTAGATAAGTGAAAACTTTTCATTTGAACTTTCATTCATGTTCATGAATGACAGGTGGCACTTTAAAGACCAAGGAAATAAAATTAAAAAACAAAAACAAAACAAAACTTAAGAAAAGGTAAATTTTAACCATAAATGCATTACAAGCACAGCTTTGTTCCTGTCTTACACGTAATTCTGTTTATACTTTGGACATACAGAAATTACTCATAAATACATACATTGATCATTCTTCTTGTAGTTTGGGAAATCCTCCATTAAAAAAATAGCCCACTGCTGAGACATGAACTTCTGGAGCTAAACATGTTGTCCTGCTCTTTTCATGGAACAGGAATATTAATCTAAGCTATTTGGTCCTGAACTAATTTGCCAGCAGCTGTGTAGCAGAAAATACCATTGAGAGTTATTTGAGGCATGATTCAGCCATTCTGTTCGAATTTAATGAGGAGTCAAAAAATCTGTTCATTTGGCTCCTCCTCTGCCTGCTTGTTAGCCACAGACAGTAATATCACCTAGTAACCTCTGTATTTACATCTTCCCTTGCCATCACATCAATAGTTCTTCCTTAGCAAGACACTGTTTGCATGTATGTGAATATAGCAAAGGAGCTGTGTTCCAATATAGGCTGAGCATAAACATAGCAGAGACCGCATACACTTGGGGACAGTTCCAAGAAAAGTTCTCAGGCCACTGAATGCATTTTAGATACTTGAACCTGGAGAAAAAATTCTAGGTGAGGCACATAGGCTTCCCACTCAGTGCATCAGTGCCTCAAAACGGGATCCTGCTCATCCCAGGACCCTGAGCGTGGCCCCAGCAGTTTGAGCCTACAGCCTGATGGTCACTGTACTCTCCTGGAAGCTGAGAGAGACAACTTTGATCTTCCACAGGCTGAACTGAAGTTAGATCTCCAGCTTGCTTGTTTCGCAAGTAAAGGTGTAATAGAGCCATTTGGGCTCTAGGAAGGGACCTAGGGAGGTCTCTAGACCAAGCCCATGCTTGAAGTAAGAGCAACACTGAATTCAGCCCTGGGTGCTCAGGCAGAGTCCAGTCAGATCTTTGAAAACCTCTGAGGTACTTCATTTTGTGAGTTCTTGCGCACGCGCGTATGTGTGTTGTCTGATCCATAAGAGTCTCCCCCACAGACATGCCTCAAGCACTATGTCACAGGATGGCCGAGTTTCTGCATCATGTCTAGGCATATGCACTAGCTGCTCAGCCATCAAACAGTACCAACAGAGAGCAGACTTGTGCAGACCCACAGATCATTATCACTGCTTTTAGGTACTTCCAAGTTTAGCAAATGTTTTAAAAATTGCCCAAATTCTAGACTTAGGCACCTAAACCCTATCCGATGGGACACAGCCATTTCTACCTAAATAACTCCCCTAACAAGAGACAGTATCATTCAAAAATTCATCCTTGTCTAACTTCACTCACCTAAAAATGACCAGAAAGATCAACTTATTAATATAAAGGAATCATCATGTTCTTGTTGACTTACAGCTCAGAGTATCTGATGGCTAAACTCACTGTGGCACCGAAATGAGATACTGATAATTTCAACTGTAACAGAGTAACACAATAATTAAAAACTTCATTGTTTCTATTGAGAGGTTCAGTAGTAATTCAACAGTTGGTTGACCTTGTCAGACTCACCCTTGCCATTAACAGTACTGCCAAATATAGACTTTCATTTAAAACCAAATAGCTGCTCCTCATGGGGCAACAATTCCATTCCAAGCTACGATGACACAGTACTGTCATTGTGAGCGTTCAGACACCAGGAAACATTGCTGCAAGTTGTGTAACCAAGCTCCACTAAATGGGTATAACACAGTTTACATAACAGCACCACCAAATGCTGTCAGTGTAAGATCATGACCATTGCGTAATGTAGGAGAATATATATATATATATATATATATATATACTAAAGTATTTCTCTTTCCTGCTGGATGGCTGGAAGAAATGGTGTTTCTACAGAAAGACATGGACATGTCTGTTAAAAGACAACTTCGACCTGAATAACCAAGACCCACTGACCTGCTCAGAATTGAACACTTTGCGAAATCTGATTTGCTCTCCCTTCACTGTGCTGAATCGTTTTCTTAACCAGCAGGTACCTGATAGACATGTTGATACCTGCTGGTTAATAAAACAATCCAGCTCTAAATTTCTAGCAGTCATGCAGACATTCACTTAGAGTAATTACTAGGCTTTCTAAGCTTTTAATATGACAAAAGAAGCGTTATCACTGGTGGCTAGCTTCCTTAAAATTAATTAACCATTATGCATCACAGTTTCATGAATTCTTCCACAGAATAAGATGATACTATGTCTGAGGACTGATTAAAACATCTGTGGCTGGGCTGAGTCCCAGACTTTGAGCAAAGAAACTGTGGAACCCCGCCCCATTAAGTAAATCTTGTTAAGAAAAATATTTGAATCAGGAATAGGTTTACTCTGCTTCTTCCTTGCTCCAAAGGATCCAGAGAATACAACAGCAATTTGCAGTATTGCTCATGAGTTCAGAGGTTCCAGCTCCCTTGTCTAGCTTTGTTTCTCCAAACACAACCTTAGCGACCTGCTTTTCAGAACAACAATTGCAAAAGATAACCCTCCAAGCTCCCACACATTAACTGGCATTCTGGGAAATTTCTGTTTTGTTAATATGTACAGGAAGTCCAGCTTCATTTATTATCTTGTTTACTACAGAATGTGACTCTGAGGAAGTGCATGGGCTCCATGCCCTGGCTATTTATTCACTCTTGATTTTAGGATTCAAATACATTCTCTTTAGAAAAACTGTTTTCTTGTACTAAGAGAGGAGGATTCCTTATGAATCTTGAAAAATAAAGTTGGCTTTGGTGTTACACTTTTCTTTGTGCTGAGCATTAGATATCATATACAAGTCTTATTAGTGTACTATAAATACGTGAAAAGTCTAGGAGGAACTGTGATAGGGTCATAAATGAAAAGTTTGGTAGTATTACTTTGAATTTCTCTGTTTTCTTATCACCTCTCTGTATACAGAATGAAAGACCACCCTTTGCATGTGAGGACAGAAAGATTATCCTCCACCCAAAGAACCACCAACTAGCCAGTGGGATTTACAAGCACCTTCTTCACAGATCTTTTGAATGCTTTCATGAAAGAAGAAATAAATGCCTGACCCAGCACTATTTAGTTCTTGTCCAAGAACGCATTTTCCCCAGACATTTTTAGTCAGATATCACTTAGACTTAGCTCACCCTTGCCATCAGCCTTTATCTTTGTTTTATAGTGAGAAACAAAAACGAAACGCCAAAGCATCCTTGGAAGCACACTGCTTTTGCGCAGGCTTCTATAGCAAAAATGACTCAGTAACTACATGAGTCTACACTACCTATCAGCATGAAACAACTTGATTTTGGCTGTACAGGCCAGCGAAGCAAGAAGGCCAATGTCTTACAAACATCAAGTAGGCCTAGTTGCAAAGTGCTCTTGCTCCAGAGTCCATATTATGACAATGCGTCGTAGAACAGATACGTTTCTGCTGCTGTTGTTGAATAACAATCTCACACAGCCCCACTTAGTCTCACCACAATTTATGCAGAGTGCCTAGTTAATTGCCATTCAGTAAGGACTCCTACACATATAAATCTCCTCACAAGAAAAATTAATATCTCAACACATTTGAACTAGACAACCGCATTAAAATTGCCCCTTGATTACTGAATGCAAAGAATACTGCAATGCCACAGCAGATCCTGCGGATAACTAAAGCAACTATAGTGCCCTGTATATTGGTGACAGACATTAGCAAAAAAAAAACCAACAAAAACCAGCTTCCACTGCCCCACGTGGCACCCACGTCCTAAGGGTGAGAGAGTGTGTTGTGATTCCTACAGAAGTTTTAGCGTTGGTGTATCTTAAGAGGATTTATCTCAAATATGTCTATGTTTAGCACATGGGCATAAAGCAATCAGTAGAAAAAGCTGAAATAAGTAAACTGTTGTGTGACTATTTCAGTCAAGCCCACAACAGCCTGTTTATGCCTATTTCTATGCAACCCATTGAAAACTGCAATTAACCCTTTTGCTTGACAACAATCATTCATCCTGTTTAACTCTTTGGCAAACTACTATTTTTATAAAGATTTAGGACATTTTCTATCATCTGTTCATTGTAGATAGAAAACTGCAGTGCTACATCGCCTGGCAGCTTATTTTTCTACTCTCTCTCCCTCCTCTTTTGATCATTTACAGTACATTTGGCAGTCAGTCATTACAATTCAGTTGTTTTAATCCCTTCTACTCCTCCTGATGTGGTGATGTGCTTTCTGCTGGAGAGCCGAGGGGGTGGTAATTGACATGCTTGTGACTCTGAGTTGGATACTGAAGGTATTCACCATTTTCTTGAAATAACTGAAATTCAGCCTGCTCTAATGTTTTACAGCAATGCCCTCCTCATTCCTGCCATGCATTAGGGAGAAAACCATGTCTTACCTACCCGACCTGGTTGCTAGCTAAAGGCTCCCAGACAGAGGTCAATCCTGTATTAGTAACCTTGATCATTCTCCTGAGGACCATTTATACTGCAGTGTGTGATGAGTCTTGCTGGGAATAGTGAACAAAGTGGACCTGAAAAAGGTGGGTTGCAGCACCCCACTGCACCTCACCTCAGCTTACCCCGTCTCTCATGTACATGGTCAGCTATTTTGTCTCTTTTTAAAAGCTCTTCATGTTTACGAACTAAGCCAGACATAGCCTAATATTTGAACGGAAAGCAGCTGATGCTAGGGCTGCTTAACTGGTTGCTTTGGTTTAGACACTAAACCTAACCAAAAACTTTTTAATTAGAAACGTTTTCCTGTGAATTTGCTCTGAAATTAGCAGAAATTGACTGAGAACTCATTCTTTACAGTAAGTAAAAAATTTCAAAAACCTTTGATCAGGTCACAGAGATGGGGTGCATCTGTACAAATAAAGCAGTCTGCCTCTGATCTAGTTCTACAGTATTCTCCTGCACATGATGAAGGAAGAAAAGCATTTCCAGGGTGCAAAGCAGAAAATTTTATTTTAGACATCCACAGTAAAAATACTTACTTCTCTCCATGGACTCTAAAGAGAATGAGATGACAATACCCATACTGTAGGAGACTTAAGCCAGACAAATCTCACCTCCTTTTACGTGCAAGCATGCAGATGTGACCTTTCAAGCATTTCATTGCCCACCCAACCCCCGCCCCCCAGTGAAAATGCTGCCGTAACTACAGGCAAATGTAAGGGTGTTGTTTTTTATTTATTCTGAGAGGAAAAAATGTCAAAAATCTGTGAGCCACGCAAGATAGATGTCTTGAGGAAGAAACAGTTGGTAAAGGTGATAATAAACTCATTTTCATTTCATGAGAAAAAAAATATCAGTTGCTCAGAAACAGGCTCTGTTACTAGTAATTTCAGCAAAAAAAAAAAAAGGGGGGGGGGGAACAACTGAATTTTAATGCTGTTGAGAGTTGATTGATTGAAAATCCAAGTTCACAATGAGATGTCACTCCTATGGTAAACATATTCATTCAGATATTCCTACTTAATACTTCAGAGATCGCTCACAGAAAAGGCTTTTGACTTCCATGGCAACAAGTTAGTGTTGTCGGTTTATAATGGCAATCTAAAGCGATCAAAAAATTAATTTTGATTTTCTTTGTGTTGTGCCTGAGCAAAAGTTCAGCAGAGGTTGGTATGTTTCTCTATATGATTCCAGAGTGGGAAAAACAATTGGTGAAAATAATTCCTGGAATGTTAGCATATCATTGTTTCATCTGTTTTCTCCTATAGCTGGCCAGATAATAAGGTACTTTTCCAAAAGCAAGATACTAACTGTTTGCATTGGGTATAAATATTTCTCATGCAGTTCTAAGTTTATTATCATTAAATCTGTATTTCCTTATGTTACGTTGGAATAATTAATTTACTTTATACTTACACACAAATGCTATATGCTTTGATTTTACCTTGCACGCAAGAGGTTTCATAGGAATCAAGAAACAACAAAAACAATATGCCAAATCTACATATGTTTGCTGCAAAAAGCAAGTTCTTACCAGACAACAGGTGACTGAATGCAGCTGTCTTTTCTGCTGGCAGATTACAAAGCTCTTACTGTGATGGACAATACACCTGTCCTGCTAAGTAACAGCTACCAAAACTTCTCAAAAGACTTTCTATTTGTGTCAGTAGCCATTAATAACTGAGCCTATAATTAAGATAGCAACATTTCAGAAATGTTGCCTGGTTTTATACACAATCACACATAAAATAAAAGTAGCTTTTGTCCCCATTAACCTTGTTTCTTCATAATCCCAAGGACACTTCATACCAGGTTCATGCAACAACAGAAACCAGAGATTAAAGGATTTCTATAATGTACGCCACCTCTCTAGAACTGGGCATTAGTGGTGCTTAAGGACACCTTGCTTACTGCTCTCTTGGACCACATCTTTTCTGGCAGCTCTGCTCTACTCAGAGTTTCTCCAGCAAGAGGAAGCCACAAGGCTGTCCTGCCCAACACAGCCAAACAGAGCTGTAGGATCTGGTTTACTCTATTAAAAAGTGATATATCTTAAGTGTTTTCAACAAACTTCCTTTACTTTGTAGCCCCTTAAGAAAAGTGCCCTATTCTACACTCATTTCATATGAATCTCTCATTTCATATGCACCAGGAGAATTTGTTCTCCTCTGCCTTATATCATGCTCCTCGTGGACATCAGTAAATTAGTTCTTTTGTCTCCTCTCCGTATGGCCTTTTTTTTGTGTGTGTTTTCTCTTAGGTATTGTAAACAGGTAGCTGGGATTCCAGGAGACTAATGTTAAAGCAACTCTGCATGTAATTCCCTCAAACCTAGTGCAGTACAGATGAAGGTTTCTCTTTTTAAACAGTTATTTAAGCTGAAATACATCACAGGGAATTTAATCTGCAAAATCTAAAACATTCTTCTGGGACAAGAGCATTGGTAACACATAATACGCAGCAAACAAATAAGCATTGCCCATTCTTAGTGAAAAGCAGCTAAAACTGTACTCTGAGGTTACCAACAGGAATTTTGGCTGACATAATTAGCTACCTTGACTCAGGGACTGTATGTGTGACTCAGTTTAATTTCATTTCCTGCTTCCTTTTCACTTGATGAATGAATGAAATATGATAGTTCTTTAACCATCCCTACCAACAGGCACACGACAGAGAATGAGGATCTGTATAGAATTAATAGTGTTCTCAGCTCACAGAAAATTAACAATCTGATATGAAAAAGTCTCCAATAATGACCTAACATATCAACATTTTTCAGTCTCAGGAAAGAAGCTGAATTCCTCAATCGGACCACAGAAAAAAAAAAACAAAACGCCCATTTACCCTTCCACATGTTCAGGGTAGTATACAGACCAGAACATCACATGTGGTCAGCCTGGAGGAGAGGAGGCTCAGGGACACCTCAAGAATTTACATTAATACCTGACAGGAGGGTGTAAAGGGGCCAGGCTCTTCTCAGTGGTGCCCAGGGAAAGGACAGGAAGCAACGGCAAAGACTGAAATACAAAAAATTTCTTCTTAACTTTAGTTTGTTGTTGTTGTTGTTGTTTTTGTTTTTTTACTGTCAGACACTGGAACAGTGTGTAGTCTCCCTCCTTTGGAGATACTCAGATCCCACCAGACATACGGTAGATGACCCTGACTGAGGCAGAGTCTCAAGACTGCACAATTTCCAGAGGTGCTGTCAGCCTCAGCCATAGCTTGACTTCAAATGCAGAGCCTCATCACAGGTACTTTAATTAAAGCTGTTTATTTCAAAGATTGATTCTGTTGTCTAGCAATATATATGATCAAGAACATTTGATACAAAAGAAAGCTAAAGATTGAAATTATAACTTGTCTTTCAGGCTCCCAAAATATAACTCAGGTGCCTGACTTTCAGAATTTAATGTCCTGAAGTTCAAAATACTTTTACAGGTGTATGCCTGCACTACTTCTTTTTACTACTGCTGGAAACTAAAATCAAAATATTTGTGAATATAGTCTGCCTGTTAAAATTACTAATTTATTTATATATTTGTGTTTGTACCTGCAACTTTGGTAACTTACTGAAAATCATCCCACATATGTCTGGGCCTTTGCATCAATTTATTTGTTGTACATGATGTACAAGATGACTGGTCTCTGCTGGCATTTATTATCTTCTGGACTAAAGTCGGGATAACTAATAAGCTGCATAGTCAGGAGAAGTAATCATATTCACTTGCTGCAAGTGAATATAATTACTAGGGAGGAAATCTGATGTCATATTTTGTCATAACTACAGTGTACATGCACTAGTTTTCTGTTACTTCCATCTTAAACCAAAACAACCATACCTCCTCTTCCTCCTCTCTAAAAATGGGAAGATGGAGAAAGTGGGAAACTTATCTGGAGAAAATGTTTAAGATCTTTATTTATCTTGTCTGCTGTTGATGAAGACACATTAGCAGGTTTCTTGTCTGTCCTTTGAGTAGGCCCAGCCTGGACACAGACTTCCAAACCCATCTTGTGCAAGGCTAGGAGCCTGGATTTGCATTTTACTGTTGTTCTTTTCAGAAGAGAAGTTGAACAGGATCTTAAGCCCCATTAGCTAAGGATCAAGCAACCCTGATGAACATTTTCCGCTTCCACTTCTTCGCTGAAAGAAGAATCTACATATGCCTATCAGGATATGTAAAAATTGCTCTATTTTATCAAATGTCAGTATCACCAGGGAACCAAACACCCTCCAGCATTTTATACCAGCACTGGCAGAGCATACCCTCAGCTATCTCTAATGGGCTGAAACAATACTGTCTTCATAGCCCTAAACTTTGAGGGAGCTTGGATCTAAAATAAATAAATAAATAAATTAGTTTAAAGTATTTTTGTGTTTCTAAGTGAAATGTCTATGTTGAATCACATATTTTTACTCCATGTTCTGAAAGAAGGTCACCAGATGGCACTATTACACATTATCTTTCTGATTTCAGTCTCTTAATACGCACAAAAAGTTTTTAATCATGGAAGAACTGGTAGTACTGTTACTGGTGTAGCATTACATTTACTTGGGTGCAAGTGTGATAAGTAGCATCTCTGTTTTAGTCTCCCTAACCCTATCAAATTCCTCTAGAGAAGCTGTCCTCTGAGAACCAGATGCTCTTTTACAGAATCAAATACACATTAGAAAAAAGGGAAGGGACTGTTCTGTTATTTATGTCTCTCTCTGCTCAAGGAATAGTGTGTACCTGTAATGGGAACACATCACAGCAGGAATGCACACACATTTTGCTATGCTTATTTCTCCTTTTTAGTAACTAGAAACCCTCTGTTGTCATTACACACAGAGGAAATGCTCTAGGCATACTGCAGATATGTCCTTTTCTCAGTTACACTGACAGAGACCCAGCATATCCAAGCTGCATCTTGGACCCAATTAAAATGCATCTGCACACCTACCAGCAAATCTCTGTATATGACAGTGAAAGCTCGTATTTGAACCTCTCTCTTGACTGTCCGCAGCTCTTCTTTTAACAGCATGAGCAGAAATACAAACCTTCGCGTCTCCTAATTGACATGACACTTACAAATGGCCTGGGCTCATGATACATATATTTTATAATATCAGATCAGTGTTCATTTCTGTGGCTAGTAATTTGTGATCCACTGATAACTGAGTCACCATTAATTCCATAAAGTGTTAGAAGAGTAATTTAGAGAGTAATTTAGATTTTCTAATGCTTTAACTTTGTAGCATTGATTTTTTTTCTCTGTTCACATATGGGTTTGTTGAAACCTTGTACAGAGAAATAGACTCAGCAAGCTATTATTTTGCTTTCTACATATCCCTGTATATACATTTTCTGTGAGCTATATTTGATACTCCAGCAAACTCAGAAGCAGTGAAACACGAAAATCAGGCCACAAACTTTTAAGAACGTGACAGAAACAGCCAACTGCCACAAAAAGTCCCACAATACAGCCATTGGAAGTGCCTCCAACAAATCACAATCGATCCTCTTAAATCATATGGCATTTACATGAAAGCAGCATTATCAGAAGTTTACTTTATTACAAATATATCATCAGCATACAGGCTGCACTGGAGATGCTAGCAATCTTTTCAAAGAAAAAGATTGGAAAACATCAGAAAGATGCCTGTTTCTGATGATAAGGAAGCCTAACTTTTCAGTGTTGCAGCAAATCTTACTTTCTGATCTCAATTAAACCTTTTCTCCTTAACTACAATTTGGAGGCTTCACGCTGCCCTGGATATGCAATACCCAAGTGGAACTAACCAGAGCCAACAGGGGAACACTGCCAGCAATCACCACACAATGCAATCACATGACAAACATTTCTCCTATATTTCTTTTTTATGTTTTTACACATTTTGCAATGAATAAATTCACCCACTGGACATACAACTTTGTCTATACTAGCACCATAGTTTGGATGCTCACTGAATAAGACAGCAGAATTTTTCCACATGAAATAGTGCTACATTTTACCAAAAATAAAATTCACAAATACAGGTATATTCTGCATATAATTCTGCTCACAGAAGTGAGCAATTCTGTTCCACACAGAGCTTCATATTCACCCAATGTAACTTCATGAACTTAAGTAAGCTGAGGGATTGAGTGCACCCTCAGCAAGTTTGCCAATGACACCAAGCTGTCTGGTGCAGTCAACACGCTGGAGGGAAGGGATGCCATCCAGAGGGATCTTGACAGGCTTGAGAGGTGGGCCTGTGCGAACCTCATGAAGTTCAACAAGGCCAAGTGCAAGGTCCTGCACCTGGGTCGGGGCAATCCCAAGCACAAATACAGGCTGGGTGGAGAATGGATTGAGAGCAGCTCGGAGGAGAAGGACTTGGGCGTGTTCGTTGATGGGAAGCTCAACATGAACTGGCAAGGTGCACTCGCAGCACAGAAAGCCAACTGTATCCTGGGCTGCATCAAAAGAAGGTCAAGGGAGGTGATTCTCTCCATCTACTCTGCTCCTGTGAGACCCCATCTGGAGTACTTCATTCAGCTCTGGGGCCTTCAACATGAGAAGGATATGGACCTATTAGAATGAGTCCAGAGGAGGGTGACGAGGATGATCAGAGGGCTGGAGCACCTCTCCTATGAAGACAGGCTGAGGGAGTTGGGGTTGTTCAGCCTGGAGAAGAGAAGGCTCCAGGGAGACCTTACAGCAGTACAGCAGCAGCCTTCCAGTACCTAAAGGGGACCTACAGGAAAGCAGGAGAGGGACTCTTTGTCAGGGGGTGTAGTGATAGGACAAGAGGTAATGGTTTTAAACTAAAAGACGGTAGATTTAGATTAGATATTAGGAAGAAATTATTTTCTATGAGGTTGGTGAGGCACTGGAACAGGTTGCCCAGAGAAGCTGTGGATGCCCCATCCCTGGAAGTATTCAAGGCCAGGTTGGATGGGGCTTTGAGCAACCTGGTCTAGTGGAAGGTGGCTCTGTCCATGGCAGGGGTGTTGGAACCAGGTGGTCTTTAAGGCCCCTTCCAACCCAAACCATTCTATGATTCTATGATTCTAAGTTCCTCATGCGATGAGCATGGTCCACATCCTATGGTAATGGTTCTGTTCACACGTCTAGAAAAAACGCTTTTCCAGCAGAGTTCTCTTTGCTAGGGGGTTAACATGGGGCAATAAAGGTTCCTTCCAATACCAGAAGTCAGTAAGGTATAGGATGCTATCAAAAGCAATAAAATCCTGCTTCTCTTTTCACAGTGTTCACTGCCAAACAACATCTTAATGGTCATCATTTTCTGCACAGAGAATGCTGTGATTAGATTAAGTTCTTCTAGCATCCTGAATCTATCCAACTCTCATTAAAACCAACAGTGGTGATATCGAACTATTGCAAACAGAAAGCCAGCCCCATGCAGTTGGTCAGCTCTGTGCAACATGCAATCCCTGGCTGACGTCTGGAGCTGAAAGAACAGATTTTTCTCCTGCTCTTGGCATCAGGAAGTGATTTTCTATCTGGTCTTTCACGGGATGCCAGAAAGTGTTTCTTGGCCCACACCTCAGGAAACAGTGACACAACAATCTCAACTGCTGACAGCAGCTGGCAAACCTGACACATCAGAACTAAAACATTAAAATGTTGGAAAAAAAGGTAAGTCACAACTCCTAGCCCATAACCTGCTGGTTTGCCTTTTTCTCCTTTTGTTGTCAGGGATTTGATGAACAAATTGCAGCCAGTGATCACCCTAAAAGAGGTAAGAGAGCACCAGCTGAGGCTTGGCATTTGCTGTTCCCCTGCCTTCCACCCTCAAAGCTTAGGAAGACTATTCGTATCTCAGATGGGTGCCCAGCAAAGGGCAGACAGTAAATTTCAGGTTTGCATGGCAAATGGACAGTGGTATGTATGCTACAAAATCTGTAGTTAGTATGAAATAAAAAAATAAGAATGAGGTATGGCATCAAATCGTTAATATAAAGGGAAGAACACTGCCTTTTAAAAATACTTGTTTACTCGTTACCTATTTCCTGTCCTTATACCTTACTCTTATATCCTTATACTGATCCATAATGACACTATAATCACCACTTTGACAATTCAGTGATGATGTCAAAAAAAAAAAAAAAAAAAAAGGCTGGTGGTCAGAACCCTGCAACAGGAACAGACAATGCTCTACATCTCATGGGTGAAATGCCACTGTCTTCTTGCTACACACATATATCATAACACTGATGATTTTCATGGGTGTTACATCTAAGGACATTCAGGTGTTTTTTTCCAGAAACAAAGAACGCAAGTGTACCATTTTACAAATCTACATGAATCTGAACCGTAGTGAATGAAATGATTTTCCCAAACTCAACGACCAAGTCTGAATGAGCCATGACTGCAACGTGGTTTTCTTTTGTTAAGGGACTATGCGCACATGGGCTTTTTCATGGGGCTCTATTCCCTCACTATACTGCAAAATATTTGAAAACAACAATTAGCAATTAATTGTGAAGAACAAAATTCCAAAGGCAATGAAAAGCAGATGGAGCAAGGGCAATGTAATCTGAATTTTCATAATTAACCACACATTTTTCCTTTGGAGGCTGGAGTTGCAGAATCTTGCTATCAAGGATTTCCTTGTTATTTTAGGAGCTGTATACAAGTTAATTCATTCATTGTAAATGTTCAGTCATCTGCATTAAAGGCTAATGCACAGAACCAAACAGTTAATTCAACCAATACTGTAATACTATGAAAGCTAAAATTATACCTCATCTTATCAAAAAGGTGATCCAGAAAAATCTGCTATGAATCATACATGTTAACAGTCTCTGTGGCTGCAATGCCAGTGACTTTTCTATAAATAACAGTAAGATTCACTTAATAGCTTATTTGCTACATGCACCTCTTTGGGACCGCATGTGATATCTACATACTGACCAGAGTACTAAGGGAGCAAATTAAACATTCACAGAATAGATTAACACCTGAACAAACATTTCATTTTGCTTAGTGGCAGAGAAAAACAGTAATTCTGCAACACCTCTATCTTGAAGGTGACCCTATGCAAAATGACATCAGGCTGTTGCCCTCATCACAAACAGGTGCAATTTCAGGTGTTACAAAAGGCAACACGATGGTACATATTCAGGCCATTGCAATAAAATCACAGGAGATGGCTTTTCAGACTTCAACAACCTATTGCTGTAGGAGATACTGCAGATTAATTTTGCCTAATTTCAGGTCAGCAGAGGATTAATCCTTGTAATTAAGATCCAAGTCACAGTTTTAAAATGCCCAGTACTCTGGACTGATGACAGAAGTAACCTGAGAAGACTGTATTTGTAAGTAAGGCAGCACAGAGAAGCAGGATGAATCTGAGACCAAGAGCTGGATTCCAAAATTGTCTGGTGTCTTGAACTTCTCATCAGCAACTTTGGATGCAGGTCAACTAAATGTGAAAATTAGTTAGCCTGCATTTTAATTTTTGCATACTATTTTTCCATAAGAAGATCACATAATTTAGGGTTCCCTTCCAATGTACAACTCACAGAAATGTGTCTCTATGTGTAACAATTAACTAATTGTAGAGCACAAAGTTTTTGTTCATTTCAGAAAGTAATCAACTGACTTGACATATATCTAGTCTTCTTGCTAAAAAGATGGACTCCTAGAAATGATGACAGCAATGGTGGTTTCTAGACCTAAGGTGTCTGAGAAAAGACAGCAAGTGTGGATATCTGAACTGCTATGAGGACTTCAGATGCAGAGCCTTGCAAGGCCAAAATTTGTCAGGCACTTTCTGTTCAGATACTCATGTAAAAGAAAAGTTAATCCTTCTCTAATAACATGGATTTAGCATGAAATCATCAGAGTATCTATGCATTTGCAACTATACTTACGAGATTTCATTTTTTAAGATCTACCACAAGACAGGCATTCACATAAAAACACTATTCAAAAATGTACATATTTAAGGCTAAATATGAATAGTAATTAACACAGAGTATACAGGATTCAAAATACTATCTAGAGATAGAATATAAAATTGATTTTTATTTAGTATCTCACACCTTCAGCATCATCACAGTAATCTAAAATATAAGGCAGAAAGGCTGTAAGAAGCCCATCCCTCATCCAAGGAACTACATCTAAAACACATGTAGAATTAGAATGCTATTTTCTCCATCTAGAAAACAAGTGTATAACTTCTCCTTACAGTGTAATGAAATAATAACTATATACAGAAGATATGCACATTTACTTTATCGGTTTCAATTATGCATCACCTTAAAAGGAAAATCTTTAGGAAATAACGGTTCCTCAACAAAATTTTATTTCTCAAAATATATCTTCATTTTCCAGAATACCATTCTTAGCTACTAATAAACTTGTGCTTTAAAAATTTGCTGGTTTGTGCTGTTTTCCCCGCGCTTCAAAAGAGATGCAGGAGAATGAGATGAAGAAAACAGCTCCAGATCTTAAGGTATTGCTACTTAAAAACTAAACTATTATGGGCACAGTGACAATATAATAATTGCTTTGAAATCTATCAATAATCCAAAAACTACCCACATGACAGGACAGATCAGGCAGTGAAACACTGAGTGCCCTTTTCCAGTCTAAGTCCAAGGGCATAGAAAGCTGATACAGCCTGTTTTGCTTGCTCTGAGCCCGAAAGACATTGTTTGTTTGTTAGAGGTGATTTAATGTTGATGGAAAGCAGCTCAGAGGCTTGGAATTATACAGTAGCACCGAGGGATCAGAGAAGCAGCAAGATCATTAATTCTCTGTGTCCTGACTTTCGGGCTTAATTTTACATCCATCAAAATCATCAGCGAAACTTGCCATCAACTTCAAATGTACCTTGTATTCAGCATACACCTTTCCCTCACAAACAAACAAACAAAAAGTCCCCACACCTTGTACAGGTTTATTCAAGTGCAATTTCATATTTTTGCCATAATATTTCCCCTAATATTTTTAATGGGAGACAGTAATGTTAACAATGAGAATTCTCAAGCAGGAAATATATTAACATTTAAAATTTGGGCAAACATGGCTCCCACCATGTTTACTGATGCTTCAAAAATAGCATGCCAGTACAGAAGAGCCTTATATATGGTATCCAGTTTGTTTGCTAGTTTCCACCAAGCCTCATCACTGCCATGTTTACCACCTTTCCCTCAGATGCCACATGTTCTGCCTTGCCTCAAGACCATTTTGCAGTCAATATGCTGACCATTGTTTTCCTTGTACACAGTAATCCAATCTAGCAAGCAGAATTCCTACAGCTCACTGTAAAATGTTCTACAACGCTTGAAAGCCACAGTTTTCTAAAAAGATTAAATGAAAGAGAGAACCACGTCTCAACCCTTAAACCCAAAACTAAAGCATGAGTTTGCAATTCATGCCTGTTACTGGGCCTATTGCTGTTACTTTAAGATAGGAGTCTGTATTTCTTTATGTATGTCTGTGAAATCAACATTTATTTCTCATAGCCCTTTATGTGAAAGAAGAGGTTGCACGTTTTGGAGGCTAAACAATATAATCAGTATAATAATTACTAATAAATTTAAAATGTAGGTACTATTATATTGGCAAATAATTATCGAATGAGTGTCTACTTTTCAATTACTTTACTTAAAAAGATTTATGCTTTCTGGATATATATAGTTTAAGTGAAGGAAGTAATATTTTAAATTCATGACCCAACTTACTGCAGTTTCTTGCTCACGTATACAAATTTTAGATACAGTAATTCCAGCTGTTGGCATTTCCTCTGGATAAAATGTGGCCTTTTCTCTGCATGAAACGTCACATAGTAAAGAATAGTGCCCTGGGCCATTCCCATGCTAGAATCAAGTTCTGATTACCTCACTGGAAAGTGAGAAATCATCCCTCTCCAGTGATGCAAGCCTCCTGTTTTTCTCCCTGTAGAGGCACAAGATAGCAGAAATTACTAGTATGATATACTATGGTATAATAAAATATGTTGATAGTTCAGTATGTCACGTCTTCAGCCTCAGGCAGGAGTGATTTGCTGCTTGGAATGAGTCCAGATTTAAGGAGAAAACAGACATATTTCTCTGGACAGCTAGTCTGCGGAAAAAATGAGAAATGTGCTCCTCAGAAATTTTAAATATTTGAGTAAGACTTATGGAAATGTATTACTAGGCAGAGGACTGGTGAAATCATGTAGGAAGCATGCAAAATACCAATAGATCTGCAATGTATCCTATTGCCCTCTGATACAGTCTAGATGGCACTTTCCAGACACGATTATGTGTGCACATGTGCATGTAGGTGTGCCTGCGCATATACACATGTACAGTGGATGGTTCCAGCACAGACTAAGAAAGCAACAATTAAAAGTTTACAAAATCATTCCATTATAACATTCAGAAGTAGGATTCTGAGTGGCAGCAAGTAGCAATTTCATCTTGGAAACTGAGCAGAAAATCCAATGGCAAAATTCCTCTGAAATTTAGTCCATGATCATTCTCTGACTACATTTCAGAGTAATTTTGCCATTGGTTTTGAGTCGGAGGAGACTTAGGTGTTTTGTCTGGGACTTCTGGAAAGAAACTAGCTGTGTCTGTTTCAAAGTTGCATACATGTCAAAAATTCATCCTGAATGGAAGAATTTAATATCATGTTACTCAATATAGAGAGGAAATAACTTCTTTTTAATCCAAAGTATTTATATATGCAGAGTATTTTCATAAGTATTTGCATCACTGTGGCATTTAAACATCCAGCCAAGGTGAAGCCTTCCAAAAGGATGTGCTTCCATCGAGAAACATTCTAAACTAATACAAAAGTGCAACAGATAAATAAAATAAATACTAACGATAAAGTAGCAGAAGAGGAATATTTAACTAGCAATAAAATTATACAGAAACAAACATTAACTGCTACATGGAATGATGCTTCCACGTTACTTCAGGTGACTGGTTTAAAAATGTGTAAATAACAATAATATCAACTATTTCTAATTTTTTTTCCCTATTCACTGGGAAAGCAGTTTCTGGAGTTTTGAAAGTTTTTTTTTTTTTTTTTTCTCCATTCAAACATATTCTTGCTGTGAATTTTTAACTAGGTGATAGTTTGGTGATTGTGCCAGAACCAACCTGGTAGAACCAAAAAGGATTTGACTGGTAATTTGATAAAAGCTTGCACCACAAATTAATTAAACAACAAAATTAACACTAAATTAATCCCAAAAGAGGTGCTCATCCTCTATCCTTACAAACCCCGCAGACTTCATCCTTGTCCCTCAGGCAAAAGCCTATATAAGTGGACAGGTCTCAAACCATGCCCTGGAGGTCATCAAGCACAGGCTGTGACAGTGGATGTGCCTCCTCCTTAGTGCTCTATATCCGCTAGAGCAGTTTTACAGCAATGTGAAAGGGTGAAAAGTTAACACTAGCTGGTTATGCAATAAATGTCACTGGTAATACCACTGACTTCAGACTAGACTCCCAGCAGTAAGCAGTTAAGAGGTGATAAAGCAGGATTAATCCCTGAGCAAAATTTATGATTGTCAGTGGAGGATGCACTACGAATTCCCTGCTATCTTTATTCTTCCTTGAACAAGAAATCGTTTCACACCAATCTGTTTTTCCTTGAAGTGTAGCACTTCACAGGGGTGTTAATACCATCACACGTACACCTTTAAGCCCGTTCTCACACACTTACCCTAAAAAAATGTCATCCAAGGTCACTGCTATTTATGGCTATTCACGTAAATGAATACAACTTCAATGATATCGAGGACAGTGGAATAGTAATGGAATATTGCAAAATACAGTAACTGAGCAGTAACTATTCTTTGAGCTGCACTCATAAAATAGTCTCTGAGAGGGACAGTAAAATTGCCCAAAGTGAGCCACTGCCAGCTGAGGCAGATCAGTAGTTACACAGCCAGGTAAAGCTGCTTTAGAGGCAATGTGAGCTCTGAACCCTCCACCTGCTGTTGAAGCAACTACATGATCACATCTTAAAACTCTCTTTGCCCTCCCAAGACATGGGGTTCAACTCTACTGCCAGTAAGGCAATGGTTGCTTTTACAAGGTTGCAGTTTTTCATTTCCTCTTTTCAGATAGGAACGCATGTAAACCAACAAAGAACCACTAGTGATGGCAAATAGTGACTGTATTTCCTCAAAGTAACAGAGATTGCATACAAAATAATGAAATATGTGGTAATGTACAATGATTTTTTTTCTGCAAAATGTAATCTGTTTGCCAAAAGTATCCCCAAAGGCTGCTCTAACTTAGGATTTTCAGTTTGCTAGTAACAGTGACCTGCACTTAACAATACAATTGCAAGCATTTAACACACAAAAGTTCACCACAAAAACAAGCTTAACCCAAACCATCTAGTTGGCCTGTTTTCCCAAACAGGAAAATAGAGCGCCAAGAGTACAATTTTGACTTAGATCCTACTATAGAAAAGATGCTGCTTTCTATTAGATGCTGACTGATACTTGCTCAGATCTAATGCTAGATCATATAGAGTAATAAATTATTTCTTTAAATTGTCTCCTGCACATGTATGTGGAATAAATAATCAGCAACTCAGTGAAAGCCTGGATGATGGGAAAAGGACTGACAGCATGCTAATTATATAGAACAGTAAGCATATATCAATGTACATAAAATTATGTACATGATGAATCATAGCCTTCTTCCCAGGCACTTTGAATGGCATTTATCTTTTTCCACCATGAGCTACTGAGGAGAGGAACTGTGATTTCATACAGTTGTCTAAGCACCCAGCGTGATGGAGGCCAGATTATCATCTCAGTACTTTGATAACCAATTCAAAAGCAGATAAAATATTCTGTTTGTGTTAGAACTATATAGGATCAAGAGCATTCTGTAAGAAGAGGTCTCAGCTAAGCATTCCTAATTTTGTACTCATAAAGGAGGCTAGTGATTTTGAAGGGAAGAACTAAATGAGACCAGCTCTCACCTTGTTGACAGATAACAGTGGATCTGTGCATAATCAATTCACAACAGTTATCTGATTTTGCTCTATCTTCTCATTTTAGGTTCTAAAAAGCTGCCAGTTCCAAAAAGAAGTTTAAATCTCAAGATTCTGCTGCATAGCTTAATGGACCCAGACATTAAGTTAAACAATAAAAAGTGATATTTAAATAAGAGCTGGCTCAAATACAACGGAATATAGCTAATCTAGGTTAAGGTTTAGGAAACACTACTCTTTATTCTACAGAATTACTAACACCACACTAGTGAATAGCCTGCAGTTTAGGCAGAACACTGTAGATGACTGGGGAGAATAAGTAAAGTCTTATTCTTTACATTAAAGTTTAATTTATAAATAACAACAAAGGTTGCTAAATAGATAAGAGATGCTTTAATCAATTGTTAGAGGTATTACAGATGTTTACTTACACTCATCTCTAACACATCCTCCCATCTGTGATATACCTCTTGTATAAAACACTTCCAATATTCATTCAGCTTGCATGATCTTAAAGCGTAAGCTTTCAGTCTTCCTTTGTCTACTTTCCTGACTAAAATTTGATTTTGGATTTCTGAAAGGACCATAGGAAGTTTTTTTGAAGTAGTTCAGATTTTGAATTTTGAACACGAGTACTCTATTGTTCACTGTTTACCAGAAATCACCCACTGTATTTAATGTTTGTTGATTGCACCAAAGAGGTAAAAGTTTAGTAGATGTCCAAATCCCGCATTGCCTTACACCATCTTCATAAAATATTCAAATGTCCAACCTGAAGTAACAGAGAATAGGAATCCAGACTGTCCACTTTTGGTTTAGTGCTGTCAAAAGCTTTCTGCACAGAAGGTCCTAATTTTTATGGTTAAAAAGCCTGGCTTTTAACAAACACCAGACAAGTGGGACACATAACTCACTCTTAAGAATGCCCCTGACCATTACATTCCTCCACTTTCACATCATTTTTGTTATAGGGCTTTCTTCAATACAAGCATACTATGTATTATACAGTAACAAATTCAAATTAGTTATAATTTTATTCTACAGTTACAGAAGCAAAATGCCTCAGTTCTTGGAAACAATTTCAGAAAGAGAAAGGACTCAAAAAGGTGCTGTTCCCATACATTTAGAGTTAGCAGTGGAATACTAACTCATGCTAAAAAATACAACACAACCCCAGAACATTAGCAGTGCAGGAGCACTTCATCAGTTTTTGGCATCACTTCATTTTTTGGCATCTGGCCCTGGCCACGTACCACTGGCTACCTAGGGACCATTGCCATTTAGAAAGACTGAGGCCACTGCAGTCACTGGTGCCCAAAACCTCACCTCATGCTGGCAACCTCAGTCTTGCAACAACCACTGCCCTATGGCACCTTCCACCACCCACACTTTAGAAAAGACAGGAACCCTCTCTAAAAACATGGTGCTCAATATTGCTTTTTCATAGCATTATCTAGGTTGGAAAAGACCTTCAAGATCATCAAGTCCAAACATCAACCTGACCTACCAAGTCCCATCACTAAACAATGTGGCAATACTTGGGTTCAGTATGGATTTTAAAATATCACACACAAGCTATTCAGGTTTCTTAAGACAACGAAATTGGCAATAAAGTAACATCAAACTATGTGTTGTTGATAAAAATAGCTCCTTTTCCAAATGCAGTCCTCTGTAAAAAAAAAAATAATAATAATAAATTAACTGACTTGTATATACCGTTATTTATTTAAATAGTAGTCTCAGTGGAACAGATGTCATTGCACAATATCCTTGTTCCACCCGCATTCTGTTCTCCTAGTTGCCAAACAGAACTGTTTTGAGCTATTTACTGAGTGATCAGATTGAAGTATTTCTGCAGTGATCTCCATGCTAAAGAAAAAAAAAAAAAAACAGTACTTAAAAAATGAAATTGCATCTCACATAATGTTCTATTGTGATTTAATTTACTCAACATGCCTTCGCCCGTAGAGAGTATCAAGATAAGACTGAAGCCTTTAATGGGAAGTCCAAAAAGTCTGATTTTTAATAACTTAACTTTGTACTTCAGTTCTCTCCATTTTCTTCTTCCTGCCCCTCACACCATTTCAATATTCTATTTTTAAACACCTTCACGCAACTGAGGAGGACATGGAATTATCACCAAAGTTTCCTCCCCGGTCCCCAGTATTCATCTGTTCTTGTGCTGGATAACTATACACAACCCTAAAATCATGCCATAGTATAGCTTAGGTTGTAAGGGACTTTTAGAGGGCCTAGTATAACATAGGTTGGAAGGGACTTTTGCAGTATCTGGTGGTGGGATTGCACCACCTATTGTAGGGCAAATTCAAGTCAGCCCACAGAGCTCGGTGATACTTGCCAAGGACCTGCACTGGACTGCATGTGCCACCCCATACTGTAGAACTTGGCTGTCTGATTTTTATCCCGTCCTTTCCTGGTGTCTTGCTTTTTCATCTTTCCTCCTTTCTTTTTCCACTCTCATCACAGTGATCTCTGGAGTTCATTAGTATCAGACTGCCATTAGGCTTCCTAATGGGAACAGGAATATAATAGTGTGATAGGGCGGGACACTACATACAGTTCAAACAAAAGCTTACCAATGCACCCCACGCAGCAAGACCAAACCAACTATAAATGCAAAAAAAAAAAAAAAAAAAAAAAAAAAACCTGTACTCTGTTCTCATCAGTGTCATCAAATTGTTGCCAAAAACTAAGTTACCAGATTTTTCTCAACCTGTACTCTTTAAAGAACCTAAACATTATTTGACTGAAAGATTGTGCAGGAAAATAGTGAGCACAATGAAATCCATATTGCGTACTCTGTCTGCATTCACATTTGTACAGATAACTGATGCATAAAACAAAATAACATTAGAAAAAGTGGGTAAGTTTGAATACTCACAGAATTCAGTAAAAAAAAAAAAAGCCTTTAATTCTCAAATATGGGAAAGAGAAAAAGGAATCTAAAAAACATCTAGAGAGGTGTATGCATTCTGGCAACCCAGTGAATACATATATGACAAATGATGGCTAAGCTGAAAAATAAATTCTTATCTAAGACCTTTTCTCATGGAAAATACTGTCTTGTTAAGAATGTGAAACTTGCTTCAACCTTTCAAGAAGACTGATAATAAAAGTACTGAAATTAATATCAAAATGCATTTTAATATCTGAAAGGTTTTGCACCTGATCAGATTTTTTTTACTCTTCAATACTTGTTTGCTAGTAAGCCACCTAACCCTTCAACTCTCCAGCTTTTTGTTGCCTTATTTAGACCTCTCAACCTTGTTGAGCTGCTTTCAGATTACAACACAACGTCTTAAAGATAAACACGGCAGTAACATTTTTAGCAGACCACTTGCCAGTTTAGGAATAGTAGAATCAATAATGGGTAGCAGAAGGAGTAGTGGTTAGACGACAGAGCAGAACTGTCTATGCGCTCTTGAAATAAAGTTCTTTCAAGGCAACCTAACCCACAGATTCCAGACCTGCCTAGCAATTCTCTGTCCTAACAGGAGGTAAAAATATGAAAATGTTTCCCTTAAGAGACAATTGAGACTGGAAATTTTGCATTTGAGATACTAATGTGATTATACACAATTTTATTTTGCATTGATACAGCACATTCTTGATTACTGGGAGCAACCTAGGATAACACTGCAGAAATATAGCACCCTTTGCCACCAAAAGCCAAGACTACCACTTCTGCAGTATTTCTAATCCCCACTGGTTTGGAAATAAGGACCCATTGCATTCACTACTGGGCTCCAAATCTCAAGCTACAAAAATGTTTTATTCTTTGATTTAGGCAATAACTTTCGAGCTGAACATCCTACACATTTCATCATAAAGTTTTTGTTTGTTTGTTTTTCAGAACACAGAGCTTTAGGGAGATTCCTTCCAAAGAATATCATCTGTGACATCCTTGCTATCAGAAAATCAGTTCATTCATCCTGCTAAATTCTGTTCAACTAGATACTCATTCATAATGAGTTATAATTTCAAAGTGTTAGCCAAGTATTCAAAAATCTGTGTTTACAGTACAGCTCATTAGAAGAAATACATGGTCTGATACCTTCAGCAGCTATTTTTCATCAGGAGGCAGAAATCACATATTAGCTAAATTGTAATGAAATTTGAGCAACTCTTTCACCCCCCTCTACCCCTCAGTGATTTACAAATACAAGATTTTATCATTTTAATTAACTTCAGATTAACTCGTGAAAAATAACTTCATGAAACACACGATGCAAGTCTCCAGTTTTTAAGAAAAGTAGACAATTTTATGGTTTTTCATCCTCACCTGATTTCTGTGCACCTATAACATGAATAAACTCTAAGTAATTAATATATCAAACAATAAATGAGTGCTCCAAAAGTGAATGGACTCGACTTCTTTAAAGTCAGAGTACTTAAAGCATTTATTCAATCTGAAAATGTTTTACGTTCAATTTGGCTTACAAATGATTTATTCTTCTATCCATTTGAAAATAACTGAGCGCCTACCATAGTATGTAGCTATTCTACCGACCCCATAGCCTAGACAGCCCAACGCAGCTGATTTGCATATTGACTATTGTTTAAGACCAGTTAAAGATTCGCATGTCCTGCAAATCCAGTTTCTGGACAGATGACAGTGGATTAATCAATTATGGTTGTTTCATACGCCACAGTCTCTTCCTATTACTACACACATTTAGCACAAACTGTGGAAGTACTTGCAATGCACTGTGAAATAATATGTTATTCAGCACCCAACCAATGCAGTTAAAGAAGCACTTCATTCACTAGGGCAAGTAATTTGTTGGTGTTCACTCTTTTCATTTTCTTTTAAAATCCCAATTATGCACTTTGAGAAAGATAAAGATGAGCATGCTGATTTTCAAAAAGAAATTGAACAAAAAGGAAAATATGAAATTAGAAGAAAGTGTATGTGTGTCAAATTTGGT
>VXAA01002128.1:127092-151838 GCA_013399115.1 Anseranas semipalmata
AAGCTGGTGAGGGGTCTGGAGAACAAGTCCTACGAGGAGCAGCTGACGGAGCTGGGGTTGTTTAGCCTGGAGAAGAGGAGGCTCAGGGGCGACCTGATTGCTCTGTACAGGTACCTTAAAGGAGGCTGTAGAGAGGTAGGGATTGGTCTCTTCTCCTACGTGTCAAGTGATAGGACGAGGGGGAATGGGCTGAAGTTGCGACAGGGGAGGTTTAGGTTGGATATTAGGAAAAATTTCTTTACTGAAAGGGTTGTGAGGCATTGGAATAGGCTGCCCAGGGAAGTGGTCGAGTCACCATCCCTGGATGTATTTAAAAGACGTTTGGATGCAGAGCTTAGCGACATGGTCTAGTGGAGGGATTGTTAGTGTTAGGTCTTAGGTTGGACTAGGTGATCTTGAAGGTCTCTTCCAACCTAAAAGATTCTGTGATTCTGTGAATTGAAATTCAAGAGAAAATACAATAACAGGATCTGGAATTAACCATACTTTTGGTTTTAAATCCAAGCTTAATGGATTTAAAGAAAAATTAAAAAAAAAAAATCTGTAGTTTACTGTATAGACTAAGGTAGGAATAAACAAATGAGAGCTAATTTGGAAGGTGGCTTAAATATTGAAAAAGCCCAAATGCATTGCCCATTAGATATTCTAAAGGTCACTGTAACATGTTCATTACATTAAGGACAATTTAAGAAGACAGAATGCAGTTACTTGATCTGGGGTTTGTCCAGATATGTGATCCTTAATGATGCAAACCTCTGCTCTATGTCAGACCTGGAAGATGTTGCGTTTTTACAGCTGCCTGCAGCTGGACCACCAGCATCACTTCCTGCAGAATCTGAAAGCCTCCCTCGAAGTGGCCACTGCCTCTTAGGATGCCATCTCTGATGATCAATATTTGATGCCAGAAAAGCTGGGAAGGTGCTGCCTGTGTTGTTTCAGATGTACCAATGCAAAAGGGTTTGGGACTGGCACCGACATTGTTTAGCAAAGGCTATGTCTTACTCAAGTCACACTTTGTAGAGGAATACTAGTGTAGGAAGTAAGCTTGTACTGGACACATACAGGGTTGAAAGTCACTTGGATCCGTAGGTGTTTAAAGAGTAAATCAAGAGTTTGGTTTTTAGGTGCCTACAGAAGGGACAAAGCTCCACTAAAGTGGCTTGTGTGGGCTTGCAAAGCTTTTTGGCTTAAAAGCCAAATCTACTTTGGCAAAATTGTTCCCTCTGTGAAGGATTTCTACCACCTTGTAGAAGGCACAGGAGATATTTTTTATTTTATTTTATTTATTTAATCTGTGGCTTGCTTGGTCCAAGAGTTCAAATTGGATGAATTAGTCAGGGGATTTACCTGAATTGCTAAGGTTTCATATGGTGTCTGAAATCCTGCCAACCTAGTTGTAACTCAGCTTTTTCCTAGCTTCATGTTTTATTTTGTGGGGGTGAGATGGAGAGGTTGGCTACTTGTGATGCTGCTTTCAAAACAGAGGACCTTGTTGGCAATAGAAGCTGGAACTGTAATTATTGATTGGTTTTATTTTCACATCAGACACGTTCTGTCAACTAATTGTCTTAAGCTGCTTATTAATACATTTTAAAAATCTAAATTAAATATGCAGAAATGTTATACTCATCTCTATGTACATGTGCTACACTCATCTTTAAAGTTTACTATCTGAAACTTTACTAGGGACAGGAACTATTGCTTTCTCTTAATAAATCAACACACTTTAATACCAAACAGTCTCTCTCTGCTCTCCAACAAACGTAGATTTCCCATAAATAAGCAAAGCACAGATGCTGTGAGATTCAGATGGGAGTAGAAGCAGCAAATGTACTAGTGGGACTGCAAGGAGAGGGGAAATGACCAGGTTTGTGCTCCCCCTTCCACAAGCAGCACATGCATTTTATAACATACATTGTCAAATGCATATAGTAAGTCAACTTATTAAGTTTTGTAACACTTTTCACTCAATCTGTAAGTATCTCATACTGTTGCTGGGACTTTCAGACGGTAGTGATATATATATATATTTTTTCCTATGACAGGTGATGTCCTGGTCTACCTTGATGTGGGTGTACCTGAATTTGGATATCGCTCATACTATGGCATTCTCCACATCTCTTCTACCTCTTCCTTCTGGGAGCAAAGGTATCAGCTATTCTTTTGGTTAATCTATGTGACACACATCCCCCTCGTTTCTATCACCATTCACTTCCATCCTAAATATGTAAGCATATTGCAGCTCCTGGAACTGCAAGTAGTTTTTTTTTTTCTTTTTCCTTGAGTACAGCTTTGCCCATTTTTCATAATTCTACCAACCATGAAGTTTCAGTACCTCAGTTTAACAACACATTCCCATTTTCAAATTGTTATCAGCAAAAACCTCTGTAGTGGCAAACTGTTATTTAGTGATGCCATCTTACCATTTAACAACGCTAACCATTATTAAAGTCTGTCATCAAATACTTTTCTAGGTGGCTGCCTTATTATTTTTATGTTATTTTCCACTGATCTACTGAATTGGTTTCAGTAAGGTATGTCAATTGCAAAATCTACCCTCCATAACAGTTCCTAAACTGATGCCTATTATGTAACATCCTACTGTCAGGCATCAGTTGTATAGCAAGTAGCAAGATAGACTGATATACAATCATGTAGCACTCTGTCTTCTTTTTTTCTAGCAAAGCAGTCTCTGAGGTGTTAGAACAACAATTCCCAATCAACAAAATCCGAGTTCTGTAAAGGGGCTAGATTTTTTTTGATATTCGATGTAAGCATTTTTGGTGTTGGCTTGGCATGTATTTCTAGTACACAAGATAAAATTTAATGTATTTACTGGAAGCACAGAGACAGTGGATGAGACCTTTCACTTTAGAAGTAGTTATGCAACATCAGCTGTGTGTCAATCCAGAAAAAAAAAAAAAAGACCATATTTGCTAACTAAGAAGAGAAGGAAGTTTATTTTTAACTCCCAACCAACAAAACTGCATTATTGCTCTATATAGAATATGGGAATGAACAAAGAAATGGAAACAGCATTTAGGAAATAATTTCAGAGATAATGTCCAGCACAGTATACATCTTCAACTCCTGATCATAAAGGTGATTGCTGCTTTGGCCCTTTTAACAAGTGTTTTCCCAGCAAGCATGTGCTGGTCCAATGCTCACATGCTGTTCTGGCCTCATGATTAGTAAAGCAAACATGTGCCTACATGAGAAGCACAGACAACAGGAAGAAGGTTAGTCTGGGTTTTCCTCCCATACATGATATCATGTGCATTTAAAGGGAAAAAAATACAAGGAAACAACAATATTTGTCAAAAATTCCATGAGAGCTGTGACACAAATGGTGTAATATGAAAGTTTAGGAACAAAATTACCTTAACAAGTTACAGTTCCATTTTCAGCCATTAAGATGAATCAAGAACCAATCATTCTACTAAGCAATTTAGGACCCAAAGTAATGTACTATTACCTGTGATTAAATTACAGACGTACAGAAACTGGAATATGTTAGCTATATAGCCCTCAAATCATGTTTTACAAAATGAGCATAGTTGGGTACCGTGACCTAAAATGTTGTTTGTTATTCAGTAACTAGATTTTACATTACCACACTAACCATAATAGTTGAATGATTCCAACCTGATGGAGTAAGTGAATATTTCTGAGTAGTGGTAGTTCTTTTCTATAATGACATAGTGAACAAAGTAACTTTGCAGGTTCTTGTGACCTTACAAAACCAGTGAAAAACAAATGTGTACTCTATTTACCATGCTAAAATTTCAGAATAGTTACAAGTGACACCAACAAGTCTTCAAAGAAAACCTTACATGCACTATAGCCACAAAAATGAATTGTGCTGTCAGGCAAGGAGGGAATGCTAGGTAACTTCTGAGAGAGCAATGGGAAGTAGGTATAATGTGCTGATAACTGCAATAACTCTTTTTTTCATCTTTATATATTCAAACAGTAGTATACTCTGTTTAAAATGATAAATTATGATCTTGTTAATAAAAGAAAAAAACCAACACATCTTGAGAACTGATACTGATATCCTCACACATTCTCATTTGGTGAGATAGTTGATACTTTGGATATATTGTCTCCACAACTAAAAGTATGTGTAGCTGATCCAATATAGTTAAGAAAATGTAATTGTCCGTGTAACTAAAAGTACTTTCTGTGGCTTCCACTGAATTTTTTTTTAAGAACACAGTCAACTCTTCAGTAGACACACTGGTCTTTCAAGAGGGGTAACCTTTGCTTAAGCAGAACCAAAGATAAACCCTAACTGCTAAATAAGGTAAGGATCTATCCTTGATTGCCTGATGATTCCAAGACTGCTGTTAGGAAGTAATATCACCTAACATATAACCCCCTGCATGAGCAGAGCAAAATGGCCAAGGATCACCCCAAAGCTGAGAAATACTGAAGTCTTCCTGCAGCACAATCTGCTGCAAGTTTACTGACCATTACTAGCATGGTAAGTGCTGCAACCCAGGACAAAATCCCTGGTTTTCTTCTCAGTCATTTGAGTTCTGCACCTCAGTGCAGTTACTCCAGGTTTATACTGAGCTGGCAAGAGTGACCTTGTTAATTACTTTAGCCACAGCCACAGCGTGACCTCATCTAGAGCAGGCTGAAATCCAGGACAGCAGCCAAGCAGCCTGTCTGTGCAAAAATAGCACTTTCAGAACTCTCTGCATGTTGAGCTTTTTACTGCACTTTCCCAGTGATATTTTACATCATCCTCATCATTGACAGTTGTATAATTTTTGTATTTCATAGAATCTGGATGATGAGAACATATTGATCAAATAACTTTGTTCATTTTATTTCCACTTTTAGCCTCACATTACAGTCTTATACTTTAATGTAAAAATAATGTGTTGAGATTAAAAATACTACAGAAGAACGACTGTACTCAAAATACTGGAAAAAAAAACAACTGCAGAAGACTACCATTAGTTCAGTTTGTTGTTAGGCAATCCTTATGCTTGGCTTCATCACAAACCAAGTTTGTGGCATATCATTTGGATCACGCAGATATGTTTGTTTCTGGAATATCTGCAATGTAGATATTGAATCAAGATGAATTAAAAACATCTTAGTTCAGCATAATCAGCACTCATGTTTAAAGAAGAGAAAACATTTGTAAAAGAAATCTTGGTAATAAAATAGAAGAAATTTTAAACACTTTATTAAATGTACAGCTTGACAGCTTCCAGATATTTAAATTCACTTTAGTTTTATTGCTGTAGTAAATTTCAAATACATAGAGATGAATGAGAAAAAAAACATCCAGTCTGATATCCCTATCTGTGTTTTTCATAGGTACGGTAACAATTTGGATCTGGTTTCAGGAAATAATATACTCAAAGTCTGTTTTCAAAACTGTCATGGGGACCAAAAAAATCAACAAGCTCTGTATGTGTATTGATGTATAGGACCCAGGGCCACTGTAAAACACCATTTCCACCTAGTGGTGTTTGCAAAAGAACAGTATGAGGGTTCATCTGAAGATGCTGTTCTCCCCGTCAGATGAGCTCTAATCCCATTTTAATCTCAGTGGGCTATACTAAACAAAAGCAGAAGGTCTGGATTTTAGAGCAGATTAGCCTTGACCTCATAGAGATCAGACTGACTAAGTAATCAGGTGTACTTAAATTGCCACCAACCAGGACTTCTAATGATGCATTCTGAGTAGCAAATACAGGAAGAAAGCAAAACTTCTTTGGACTACAAAGCAAGAGAGAAAAGTACATCAGTCACTGCATGGTTAAGTTGCACTGAAGTGCATATAGTTTACAGGAAGGTCCCCTCTCCCTGTCAAGTATTTTATGTCTTTTTAAGGAAGAAAATTCAATTTCCACAGGTATTAGGAAAGGATGAGAAAAAATGCTGTAGGTGGGAGCTACAGAGGACAAAGATGTTTAGCTTGAGAAAACTTTTCAATACAATTAGTGAAACACAAACATATTGCATAAGGGATAATACTTTTTAAAATCTCACTGAACTGAACATGACATTCACTGCAAACACTCCCAACCCACCACCCACAATCTGGTTATCATTTACATCTGTATTGCTGCAAAATCTGCTGCAATATGACTGGGAATAATCTTACATAGCCCAGTACCCAGCTATATCACCTAATTTGGCACGTTGCAGTGTATTACAGGCTTCCAAAAATGTCTACTCACAGGAGCTCTACTAGATTTTCTTTGTCTGAAAAACAGAAAATTTCAGGTACTCTGTTAAACAAAGACAACATGTTTATGGTGGTTTTACCCTGCTGGGCAGCTGAACTCAGCACAACCGGGGAGAAAATACAATGGAAAGGGCTCAAGGGTTGAGATAAGGATGGGGAGATCACCCACCAATTATCATCACGGGCAAAACAGACTCAGCATAGGGAGATTAATATAATTTATTACCTATCACTAGCAGACTAAAGCAGTGAGAAACTACAGGCAAACTAAAAACCCTCACCCACCCTCTCTTACCTCCTCCCCCCCTCCGAGAAGTGCAGGGAAATGGGGCGTGGGGGCTGTGGTCAGTCCCTAACGCTGTGTCTCTGCCGCTTGTACACGGTCACTCTCTGCCCCTGCTCCACGTGGGGTCCCTCCCACGGGATGCCGTCCTTCCCGAGCTGGTCCTGTGTGGGCTTCCCACAGGCTGCAGCTCTTCCAGAACTGCTCCCAGATGGGTCCGTACCACGGGGCCCATCCCTCAGGACCAAACTGCTCCAACATGGCTCCCCCACGGGCGGCAGCTCCCGCCAGGCCTCCTGCTCCTGCGTGGGCTCCTCTCCACGGGCTGCAGCTCCGGCCTGGGGCCTGCTCCTGCGGGGGCTCCCATGGGCCGCAGCCTCCTTCAGGCCACATCCACCTGCTCCATGGGGGCTCCTCCATGGCTGCAGCGTGGAGATCTGCTCTGTGTGGTACCCATGGGCTGCAGGGGGGCTACAGTCTGTTGAATAAGAGGTCAGACAAATATGTCAGCAGACAGGTAGATGAGATGATAAAACAGTATCTGCCTTGGGTGAGTGTGTCTCTTTTTTAGACTCTCTTCTTTTCAAAAGGGAGCAATGGCTGCACAGCCTGCAGGAGCCCTGCAGCTGCAATGCTTTGGAAGGCTTTCTTTTGTCTTTTGCCTGAAAGCTGGTTTATTCAAGCTTGACACAAGACCTAGGATTTGGTCCTTCTGGGAAACTGAGTCCCAGGGAAAACCGCCAGCTGATTTTATGTATGTTTTTGTCAAGGGAGCCTGTCAGTGCTCTCCTCTATGGCACCTGTCCCTGCCTGAACTGTGCTGAAGAAAGACAAACACTTCACTCTGTCAAGAAGAGGAGGCTTGTGTAACTGCTCCTCACTGATTGCACAGATGCATTCAAAAAGCCCTGTATAATTCACTCATGCTCTCTCACGCATAGCTCAGCATGGAAGTGACATAGCATTTCTGCAAGTGCTGTGAAAGTTGCCGTCTAGGTGGTCAGACTGGATCTTGAGCTGCCACCATCCCTCACATAGTTCTAAACCTGCATAGGCAGCAGCGGAGTGAAGTGGTTGTGCTTTTTAAGGACCTTCTCCACTATTTCATTGCTCTTTTTACTGCCTTTTGTTGCATACGACCCCCTTGGAAAGATGTCCACAGCATCCATTTGGATCACTTTCAAAACAGCCTGATTCTTCTTGGGGTTTCAGCCTTTACTCCCTTGATCCATTGGGGTAATAATGGGTGCCTCTCATGCCCCACCACTTCCCGCTGTTTCCCTTGGAGCTCCCGGGGCTGCTCAGGCAGTCATGCAGCAGGCAGAGCAGGCAAGAGGGAGGGCAGAGCAAATGCCAGTCTGTAGCTGCTGTGGGTACAGCTGTGCCAGCTGTGCCATGCTGTGCTATGAAATTGTTAGCACACTCTCTAGCATCGTTTTTGGTCTATTTTCCCTTGTCTTAGCCCAATATGACTTAAGGTCACTAGTGCATTAATGCTGAAAAAGATACTGTACACAGACATGTTTTTGTAGTTTATGTATCTTATGTACATTTACTAAATGTCTTGCAGAACACCAGCAGCAGAATTATGGACGTTTCAGCTCCTGGGTACATACTAAATGCATTTTGCTCTGCTGTAGCTGTACTGCTTTATAAGTGAGGCTGATACTTCTGTGAACAGCAGTCACGCCTTGGATCTGCAGTGCAGACATACCTCTAGTGTGAGAGGCATCAGAGTTATTAGCATTTCCATGCACTGCATGAATTTAACATTACATTCTAGAAGAGCCTCTTAGGATAAAGAGAGAAAGCTTATAAAAACAAAATTGACTTTCATGACGTATGCGGTCCCCATAACGATTCTGCATGTACTCAGAAATGGATCCTAATAAGATGAAAAAGCTCTTATTTTTAAAACGACAATCTGACTTTCCACCTGAAAAAAAAAGGGGGGGCGGGGGGGGGGAACAGAAAGGGCTTCTTCCCTTTTCTAAAAACTGAATAACTATCCTGTTCTTTTATATGCACACATCTTTTTCTTAACCATCTTTTCTGTTTGTTAATGGCCTGGTATAGAGTATGTTCAATAATTTAAGACTGAGCTAAAAATGGTGTTGGTCTACTTTCTTAGAATATCCTCTGGGAAAAAGCAAAAGAGAATGGCAGAAGCAATAATTTGCCTCCCACAGCTGGCTGTATAACTGGTTGCTTTTTCATAAAAGTCGCATCTTGCACTCTCACAGCCATGGTACTGGAGAAATCTGGGACACTTAAAAGCATCAGTGAGTCCTGGGAGGCAGTTAGCACAACAGCCTGGAACTCATCTCCTTCATGCCAAGCAGTTCTTTGTGGGGAACATTTCTCATGAAAGTGCTCAACACTCAGCTTTCAACATACACCATCATCTATTTCCTGAGGTTTTGATTAAAATTTTAACTAGCTAACCAATTGATGATGGCCCTGCCCATACTTCTTCTTTTGACCCAGTGTGCATGAAACCAGGCTAGCCTGGTGCTCATTTTTATTCTGAGGGATCAGAGGCTGCTATATGATTTGCCTGGTTTCTGTAGCATATCGATACAGACTAAAGATAGCACAGGCATTGTTACAATTGGCTACTTCCAGCTGACCTGTTCTCCAGTTGTCATCATGTCATCTGGGGAACCAATTAATGACTTAGATCATTTTTTGCCTCCTCAGCACCAGTCTTTTCCTCCCCCCTGCTGTGGGTTGGCTCAGCAGAAACGACTGAGCAAAATTCTAGCAGCCCAAACAAGATGCAAGTTGAAGGGTGCAAAAGGCAAAGGATGAAGAAAGCACTGCTAGCCTAATGTGTACCCTGCGTGTGCATACGTCATGAAAGTCAATCTGCTTTTTATAAGCTTTCTCTCTTTATCCTAAGAGGCTCTTCTAGAATGTAATGTTAATTCATGCAGTGCATGGAAATGCTAATAACTCTGATGCCTCTCACACTAGAGGTACATTTGTACTGCACATCCAAGAGGACCCTTGACAAGCCTGGGCTAGCATTTCAACTGCTCACATCTAAACACCAGGACGAGAGAAAAGGAAGCGCTGCTCTCCTACACAGCCATGCACAGCTGCAGGAGGACACTTAATCAGTACACGAGTCAGTTACTGACAGCAAAATTGCAGGGCATTGGAGCCCATGACAGACTACTCTGAGGTTCTGACTCCTCTGGGACCTATATGTTCAGTACATAATGAGTTAATGTGAGTGCCATCTAAAGAACAATGTCAGACTAGCACAACTCTCTTTAAGCCTGTGCAGCTAACAGCACATGCATATACAGCATTTTTAAGGCAGCCAGCCCCACACTGCACAAAAGGTAGGTAGAACAGATCCAGTGCAAGGGAATGACCTTTGACTATGTGACCGCAATGCAGAGTTTTAAGGTAGCAAACCAAAATAAACAAAGGGCTTCCAAAATCCTAAATTAATGAATGCAGAAAAATGCAGACTTAGTATTTTTTCTCCCCAGGTTACCTTCAGTTTGCATTGGCTCACAAGCTCTTTATAGAAATACAAGTGTGCAACATATTTGCAGGTGGAAAGGTGATGTTTGCAGCCTGTGCCTCTTCTAAGTTTTCCAGTAGAGCACTGGCAGGAAAAGCATTTTGCAGTGTTAATGCAGAATGTTGAGTTCTCTCCAACTAGCAGGCAATGTAATGCTTTAAATTTTGCCAGTTACTTTTTAACGATCATCGTTAATAAGTAATACTGCAAAGACATGATTGCAGGTGACATACTCTGCATCTGAGCTTTTAAATTATTATGAATGCTACAAAGACTCCATCTCCTATATCTTATTCAGCACCTCTGGTTTGCCTGATGAAGCATCGTTCTATTTTGTCTCAGTCTTGTCCTACTCTTTCAAGCTTTGACCACCACAGCTATTTGACCACCGCTATTGAAAGAACAGAGGTTCGTTGAGCCCAGCAGATGTCTGAGGCAGCAGCTGAAGGAAGAGCAAGCTCACAGCAGCATTTCCCTTGTACACTCTCCCAGACTCCATTGGTGCTCAAGGACCTAACCAGAGGTGCTTTTTTTTCTTTTCCCTCCTATTTAAGGGCCTCACTGGATTTGTTTTCCATGAGCTTGTGCACGCCTTACACCCATTAAAAAACACCCCATGGCTGTGAGCTCCACAGTTTTATTCATGAGATATGAAAAAAATACTAAGTGAGGTCTCAGTTTTATGTCTCCTCTTTCACTGCGCCTTTTGATAGCAGAGGAATAGATTCCTGTTTCTTCACATCAGCCATGATGATATGGGCTCTGTCATAGTGTACTCACTCATCTCTATTTCAGGCTGAAGCACAGGATATGCCCCAGTCCTTCCACAGCCTAGCAGAGTGAAAAGAACTCTCTGTCCAACAAGAGGATAAAATAGAAAATGCTGGACAAAGGTGTCCAGAGTACTTCCTTAGTTTTGTTTCAAAAGGACAAACTCCAGAAGCCAGATGGCAGTTTCTTTCCTATAAAGCTTTAGCTAAACAGTGCCAGATGGGATTGCACTTCCTGAGGTGTAGCAAGGACATGCTCTGTCCTCTCAGCTAGCAAAGGCCGTATACAGCTTGTGGAGTGCAATGATTCAGTCTGTACTATTGATCTGAAGTGTCGGTTACCACGCTGGGACAAGCCGTTTTATCCTAGGGATATAAATAACAGTGAACATATGGGAAGGAGAGTGCTCTTGATCTAGAACCAGCTTCTTCTTTACAAGTTTAATCTTTAACATCTGGTCCAGCCTGCAGGGACCTGCAGTATATCCTGACACTTAGATATTGTTCCCTCTTACGTTCTGCTTCAGTCTGGTGACACTTAGCTGCTGTAGGGTTCAGCTTTGATCTTGCGCTCTCACTTAAGGTGTAGGCCAGTCTTGTGCTGAAGCAGCTAAGTCCCTGCTAGAAAACATGCATGTTAGCTAACTTAGTTGTAGTGCTAAGTTGCCTTGAGAAAACAAAGAACAAATTTGGCCTATGGGCTGAACTAAGCTTATAAATGTGGTCATTTACAAGTGTTTCTTTGTCGAATAAATTACCAACCGCAGGCCAGGAAACGAACAGGGCTAGCAACAAAACCTGCCACCAGCATTCAGCTGCCCCCCAGAGAGAGGCAGAGAGAATAAACCGGGGCTTGTGAATGTCCACAGCTAAAACTGCAAAATTTCAGACACAAACTGCTTGGTGCACTCCCCAGAAACTTTAGTAAAGCTACCTTGTGTCTTGTAAGAAACCACAGTTGAAATTTAAATGTTGACTCAACACACCCACTGTGTTCTTTAACTGTGTCTGTACATCTACTTTCTTCATGCTTCTGACTTTACCAATTCTTTGGATGAAAGGTAACTTTTAGAGAGTGCAGCAGTATTGCTGTTGATGTACTTTTTTGGCTTGGACCATTTGCACATGGGTATGTGCATTATTACAAGCATGTTACACTCCAGTTCCTACTGAGCAACCCATTTCTTGGCTTAGTACAAAAGCCTTTCTCACGGAGATCTGAAGAATCCAGGTGGATGAAAATTTTGGGAACTAGGTGACAAAGGATAAAATAAAAGTATGTTTTACACATCTTTAAAGCTTAAAGTTTTGGTTAATGTTTTGGTTAATGAAAATCCCATTGTGTCAAGAGAAGTACAGGCTGAATCATATCTGTAACAGTCTGAGCTAGATTACCTAGAGGGTAATCTGGGTCTCTTTAGCTTGGAGAAGAGGAGGCTGAGGGGTGACCTCATTAATGTTTATAAATATGTAAAGGGTGAGTGTCAGGAGGATGGAGCCAGGCTCTTCTCAGTGGCATCCAATGATAAGACAAGGGGCAACGGGTGCAAGCTGGAACATGGGAGGTTCCACTTAAATATGAGAAGAAACTTCTTCATGGTGAGGGTGATGGAGCACTGGAACAGGCTGCCCACAGAGGTTGTGGAGTCTTCTTCTCTGGAGACATTCAAAACCCGCCTGGATGCGTTCCTGTGTGACTGATCTAGGTGTTCCTGCTCCGGCAGGGGGATTGGACTAGATGATCTTTCAAGGTCCCTTCCAATCCCTAACATCCTGTGATTCTGTGAGGTAATTCTAGATCTAAACTTCTTAAACTTCAGGGAATCTTTTGTTCATAGAGAACATTTTCAGACCCCCAAACTATAATGAGTTAGACTGAAACTGTGCATTTGAATAATTGTTGTTATGTATCCTACACTATACTTCATGTAATACTTTAATGACAAAGATGGGTGAGGGTATGCTCCCCTGCCAGACAGCATTTCAAATGCTGCACCATTTCTGTACATGCACAGACTACCCAGATATGTCTGTCTCCTTCGGCCGCAGGATGGCAGTGTGTTTAGCATTTGATGTGACCACGGGTCTTTTCTTACCACGTTTCTTTCCACTTGGTAGTTATGCATGCTTTGGGGTAGGGCATGGGGATGGAAGCAGTGCCAATCTGGAAATCCCTCCTGTGCTGCCCATTTTCTAGCTTCACTTTGTTGGAGGAGGCTGCAACAAATGTCAATTTGTCCAGAAAGTGTCCACCACAAGGGTCTCTCTGGGTAGAGAGGGGACAGCTACTGTAGACATCAGGGTCCTTCAGTCATCAGAGAGATAAACAGATTCAGGGTGTTACTGCAGGCTGGAAAGACGTACTGACCCATTAAGATTTATGAAGCCTGGAAGGTTTTCTCCTGTGAGCTACTCTCTGAACAGACACACCTGTGACTCGGAGATACCGGGACGCGGCAGATATCCACAGTGTTTTACCACCACCCAGTGGGGAGCACAGGGAAAGTCCTGAATCGGGGACCGCGAGAAGCATCTCTCCATGTTCCCATCCCGTAGCCCTAGGGATTTATTCGCCCCGCAAAGGCATGTAAAACTCCCGTTAATGTTGAAGGGGAATACACATTTGCACTCAGAAAATAATGGGGCTCATATTTAAAAGCGAGTTTCCCACAAATCGTTTTCGTGTGCAGTAACTGATGGTACAGGTTTTGTTTGTAATGTGCTTATTCATAGAAAATACAACAAGCCGTTAGAATTTCACATGGTAGATTGACCAGATTTCTGAAATTTTCAGTTATTTGGCACTGAATTCTGTTACACATTGTTCATTCTCTAGTCTCTGGTTGAGGTGATCAATAAAAATGGGAAGCCACTTTAACAGTCCTGCCTGGAAGCCATGTGTCATGAATGCAAATACAGTGCTGTATTTTATCAGTGGTTGGAATCCTTTTCTGATGAAGGCATTGCTCCCACTCACAACAGATAGGTGTCTGCCCACTTGCAAACAGGGAGAAGCAAGGATGAGCTTGGGGCATCCTGCACACAGCTCCCACAGCCCTGTGTCCACACAAAGCTGCCCCTCCATTGAAGCACCTCTACTCTGATAGCAAGAGGTGTACTGCCTTGCAACAGGCTGCACCAAAGACGTTGCACTGGTTTGTGTGTAAAGCCTGGTAGCCTTGGTAATAAAAACAATGTATTAGCCAGATTTCTCCTGGCTTCCTAAAATGAAGCTAACAGATAGCCAACTAACCAGATGTTCTAGCAGAGTATGGGGACCATAAGGAAAATAAGAATAGCCATATCACATCAGATCAAAGGTCTATCCAGTTTTGTAAATCTGTTTCTAACTGTAACCAATAGCAGATGTCTCAAGAAGAATATAATAAAGCAAACACGTAGTGCTACTTTTCCAGATTGCTCACTCATACTTCACACATTTGGGGCTTACAGACCTCTGAACTTGATGGAGCATATTGGCATTCATAGTCCTCTGGGCCTTAGATTCTCTTCCCTGCCACGAATAAACTTTTAAAGTCCATTACAGTCTGAGGCAAGCAGTTCATTTCATTGTATTCTGTTTGGTTTTAAGCCATTATTTCCTATTTTCATTTGATGCTCCCTGTTAGAAGAGACATTAAACAACCTCCTTCTTCAGCCATAGATGATAGAGATTTCTTTTATACTTCCCTTTTCCTCTCCTTTTATGCTCCCCCTCCCCTTTATGGAGTGAAGCATCTTGGTGAAGAGTTTCCCATGTGTGGAAACCATCATACCTATGACCAACCTTGCTACACTTTGTTTTACTTTCCTTAGCTCTACTGTACCTTTTTTGAAATGGGGGACCAGGTCAGACCAGAAATTCCATTAGGATTGTGATTGAATGAACAAACTGTATGAAATGAAGGGAATTCATTCCTTTATGGAGAGATGTGTTGGGCTAAGAAAAAAATAGCAAGGGGCATGCGGGGGAAAATCCAATGCTCCAGACATTAAAACACTGTCTAAAGGAGGTTAAAATATAGAAGGTGCAAAAATGGCTTAAAACCTCCATTTCACAAGTAAGTGTAAGAGAAACACAGAATACAGGTGGGCTTTTTACAATGGTTTCTGTGCTGAAATATGAAGATAAAATATAGAAGAGAGCTATTATCTGGGATAATATCTTTATGTTTTGAGCCTCCATTGTAGCATCAGTTCAGGTGTAGCAGGTTAGCACTGCTACAAAGCTACTTTATATACATAGGCCCACCACATCTGGCATAAAATTATTACACATGGTGAAGTACATGGGAGTTACTTATTTGTTACACAACTGAGTCCAAAGCTTCTTTCTAGTTATGGTAAATTTTTGGCTTTAAACCAAACACCATAGTTCTGAGATAATCGTTTCTGTGCCCGAATTGAAACAATTTCCCTGTAAGCAGTGGCTGTTTCCAGAGATGATCCTTTGTCTTCTTGGCAAGGACCAAGGCACCTGGCAATATCACACTTTGAAACCTGAAACTACTGGGGTAGTTTCATTTACATTTACTCATTTACTTCCTTTTATTTAATAAAAGAAACATCAGCTAAAACAGTAATACTCTTTTCTAAAAAAAAAAGCAGACCTCTACAATGTAGGGAAAAAAGTCATTTCATTGGACTGTAACTCAAGAGAAGCACCATTTACATCTTACTTTTGGCTTCAGTAACCTGCTTAATATTAAGTCAAGGCGTAAGTGCTGTACTACATAATTAAGCATTTTGAAAGCAATTTAACATCCCTGGCCTGTTGTTAGCTGCAAGGGAAACATCTCATTCCTACAGTCATGTGCAAAGTTGAGGATTTTAAGGAAGGCTGTTATAACAATATCCAAACAGCAAGACATGCCCTCCTCTACTCTCCCTTGAGAAACTTTTGATACTAGAAAATATTAGCTTCCTCTTTTAAGTCTTATGGAACTATTCCCTACAGGTTTATTGGAAACATCCCACCAAGAGCTGCCACTCGGAAAAGAGAAGAGTTAGGCAATAAAACTGCCTTGATATCACATGCAAAGTCAGGACTAGCTCACATGTTGTATCTAGGGTCATAATTTCAACTACCAGCAAATTCACAATGATGATGATAAATTTTTCGTATTTTCATCTTGCAGTAGACTGAATGTAATTTAAAAGAAAAAGGTTAGGGGTACAGGGGTGGGAGGAAGGATGTCTTTCTTTCCCAAACAAATACAGTAATAAAAAGAACAGAGATATGAATGAAGAAGTGATAACACTTCCTGTGTATCTTTGGCTCACAGTCTTTTCACTGAATTCCCTCAGGTGAAATAAGTTTATTTGAAGGAGATCATGCTGCCAAAGAGCTGTGAGCCCCAGTGAAGCCACGGAGCACAAGCAGAGAACAGAAGGCACACACTGCGTGGGGAGTACCAGAAGGTGGTACTTATGCCAGAGTTTGTAACATTTGTGATCCACTGCTGGCCTGGGAATGGAAAAATCTGTTTTGCAGGCTCTGTGGGTACAGAGAGAAATTAAGGAGTTGAAACTGATTTCTTCTGAAACTATGACTTAATGCCTTATGCCCAGTATCAGACTTCCAAACTCCAAAAAGTGTTTGTCTTAGTCATGCAAAATGGTGGGAGAATTAATAAAGTAAAAATGATGTAATGTTTATACAACAATGAATTACACATAGGCAGCCAAGTCTGTGAGGTGTGATAACTCTGGCCCTCATTCCATTACCTTTGCAAATGCACTTAATCCAATTGATAAATAAATTTTATGTATTTAGAGTAATATCACTTGCATGCATAACCTATTAATTGCCTGCATTGAATATTGATTGTCAAAGAATTAGACATCTTACACCAAAACGGACTGCTCTGTATAAAGATAATATCAGTACAGGCAAGGCATATACTTCATTGTTTTGAATTTAGAGTGAATGGTGTTAAGAGACTGTTATTTCTCAAGCTCTGGATAAAAGGAATGTCAAGACTAGCCCAGGTATCAGAGCAATTGTGCTATGTGACTTTTCTGCTCCATGTCTTATCCTGTGTTTAGAGAAGACTCAGCAGATTTGAGGGGGGAGTAGGAAGGAAGGGGAAGGAGCATTTATGTTGTCTGAGAGTCTGTAGCCAAACAAATGTACATCCTGACTGATTTAAAAAGTAATTTAGTTCAGAGCTTTTCACTCAGCACCTGGCAAAAGATAAACCAGAATAAGACATTAAAGAAAGTTTACTATGAGCACTTCAAATCTCTCTTCCCCTTCTCTGTGCTGTCTTCCTCTATGAATTTTTGTATAATAGATGTCTTCACCTTCAAGGGGCTCCAGAAATGTGATTCTGCACATCTAAGACACAAACAAAATCTCCAGGGGTGTGTGAATGGCAGGCTAATCTTTCAGAGTTGCTAGCTGGAGGTTGAGAAATTAACTCCACAGTAAGCCAAGGACTCAGCCCTACAGTTGTGCTAACACTTTTTTTCACTGAGATGGAAGCTAATGTATAGCACACTTATGTAGTGGTAGAGTGCAGGTGAGCCCTGGTGTCTCAGTACCACAGACTGCTCTGGGGTTCTGTAGATCTGTACTGAATTCCTCTCCTAGTGCAAGATGATGTTTACCAACCTTGATAGCACAGAAGCAGCATATTGGAAGCAAAGGGCATAGTACACATGTTAGTCACGTTTCTCAGTGCACCCTACTGGGAAACACGTCTATAGTGTAGCACAGTGGATGCACACAAAGAGGTACAGAAGTCCTGTGTTGCTGCCGCTGGCTCTGCAAGACAGTCAACAGCAGAGCAGGCTATTCTGGATGAAAGGAGAAGGCAGGATAAGAAGCTGAGCTGTTAATGCCAGCTAAGACATTCCAGTGCCACATTTGCTGTGTGAGAACGGAGCAAGGCAGAGGTATCTGCCTCAAAGACGCCTGTCACCGAAATAGCTGGGTGCCGTGGCTGCTGTTAACACATCTGTGCTATCTCCTCCCATGCAGCCTGGAGGACGCGGGCACACCAATTACAACATGCTGCCTTTGGAAAGGCTCATAAAGCAGGTCTGGGCTGCCCAGAGGTATGCAGACCAGGCTAGACTAAAGCGCAAAGGTTAACTAACAGCTCTGCTGATTAGAGCAGCTGTAATCAAGTTACGGACCACGCTTGTTATTCACTTAAGGCTGTGCTTGACTTGAATCACATGCTAGTCAGTGTGTGGCTCTCCCCTTATCTCTGCTGGAGGAAGGGTAAAAAGCTCCTGTTACCTTACAAGCACTTGTGAATATCTTTCTGTTGTGACCCATCCGAGTGCTGTAAGGCCACCAAACCCCGTCTGCCAGAGCCCCTTCAGATAACTGTCTTCAGATGTCTGCAGGCAAAGTGTCAAGGCTGACACAAACATACATAAAATGGGCTTTCACAGGAGATGTGTGATCCAGCAGTTAAAGTGGGGAGTGGTCAGGGTGGCTGGTGAGAGGGCTGTTAAAATGTCTAACGAGCAATGGCTTCTCTAGGAAAGAGGAAGAGGAAAAAAGTTGCAGGCAGCTGCACAGTCCCTTGATGCAGTTACAGACGTGAACCTGAAACCATGGAATGGAAGCAACAAAAGGAGGTATAACATACCACACCCATTGTTCCCACCACTGTCAGTTCATGCATGTCTCACTGTTTATGCAATTTGGACAACAAAAAAATATTTTCCTTGTTGTTGACATGATTACTAATAATGTTTTCAACTTTGTAATTTTAAAAAAGAACAAAAAATATGCTACATTTTCTTCTAAATCTCCACTATTTTGCTATCAACTTGACTTTGACAGTAGCTGGAAGTCTGTGTTCTTTAAACAAAACTATTTTTTTTTTTTGAATGGTAATTTCACCACTTTATCATGCATCAATGATCATTCTGCATCTGCTTATGATCTAGGCATAAAAAGAGAGAAATAAGCTTCCTTTATCTATCCACAAATACAGAGATCCCTAAAATTATTGAAAAGCAGGGTCTGACTCTCTCCCACTACTTTTAAGATGTTCAGAAACCAAGGATTTAAGAGAGATTTTGTATTTAAATGAAAATGGAAACAGACATTTATATGCATGTACACAGATTGTACGCATGTACAGAAATACATGCACACACATCTCTATCCAAATATACATATTACATGTTAAGAAGATTAACATATGTATATTTCATATTACTTGGAAATCATTCTCATGTTAATAATGATTCAGCACCTCCAGAACTTTAACAATTCTTACCTTCATCCTTCATAATTTGCTATGACACCGTGACAGTGCAAATATTTGCATGATTTCAGTGTTTTGTTTTTTAATTTAAATTATATAAATTATTATTTTAAGTATTATTATTTTAAATTATTATTCTCACTCTTCTAAGATTTGCTTTGGCATTAAGACACACAATCTAGCCAGCTATCTGTTATGTTAGCAAATAAAATTATTACAAGATATTTTTTCCCCACAAAAACTTAGGAATAATATACTCATGTGTAACTTTTCTCCATTCTTTTATGCTGATTGCTTAGAACTTCCAGCACGTATATCACTGGCCTATCCATGTTGTTTTCTGTTCTCAGCTGTACTGATGTCATAAATGTAAGCTGAAACTGACTGAGAACTGCTCCTTGAAGTCACAAAGTGACGACAGCCTTGTCCAATCTGAAGGATGGATGTGAATCCTTGGGAAAGGGAATATGGAAGGTGGCTGGTGACATTTTATCTGGTGGTCCTGAAAAGGTAGTAGCACATGTAGGGCTCCATATATTTCAAACTTGTTTTAGAAAACCTCCACAGCAAAACTTACCTTGCAAAGAGCTTTTTTTGGTCATCTGCATGTTACCACTGCCTACAATATGGTTTTATGGTACAGATTATTCTTGAAGAGCACCGTCCACTATAGTAATATGCAAGTAACCTACACTTCAAATGGTGTTATTATTTAAGCAGATCTTCAAGAAAGCGATGACCATCTAATCAAGTAGTTCAAAGTGCTCCTTTATGAGCATGTTGATCCCTTATATTATGTTCTTGCAAAGCCCAGCAATGGAAACTGGGAAACTAGTTCCAGGTTTTATTGTGGTCCTGGTCATTCTAAGAGTAATTTCCTTCTCTTTCAGGAATATAAAGAGGCATATATTATGTGGGCAGAAGATTCTGTGTTCTGGTCAATAACATAGGCCACAGAGGTCAATGGCATTCAGGCAAGCCTGCCTGAAAGCCCCTATAAATTTTCAAAGGTGAGGGAGGGAAGATTTAGAGACTGGATGTGTTCTGCCTGTGCAGAAGGAAAGATAAAATGCCAGTCTTGTAAATGGGAACAGAATATTAAGTCTCATAAAAACCTAAAGAGGCTATACAGTTTCCTCAATGGAGGAACAATTTTGCCCACCCAGGTTTTATTTTACTGCAGGGACACATAAAAGAGTGCTTGAAATTAATGCTTAGACCACAACTGATCCACCAAGGCAAAAGCTAAAGCTTTCTTTCAGCCTTCTCTTCTGCCCCCATTCCTCTTTTGTCACCATGTATTTTGATGCAGCACCTTCAGAAGAGGCAGTTTGTCATTGACACAGTGATGGAAACTCCTACCATCCCTCCTCTCCAGATGTTTCTTGCTTTCTGCTTCCAAGCCAAAGTTGGGCACAGGCCCAAATAAATATGCATATTCTGACTCTGCTTAGGAATAGATGTACTATTTTATGAGCTATGTAATCCAACTTAAGTAATTCTCTACACTTCATAAAGACTGTTCCTGTCATAAAACTCTATGGGACTCTCTTTCAGGGTTTTGTTGTCTGTAACAATACAGTAAGACAGGCCATGAAACTCCTTGAGTATCAGAGCTGGATATACAAGGAATAAAATATCCCTCTCTTTTTCCTATATATGAAATATTACTGTATATGTAAGATCAATTTATATATGTATATGTAGTAATAGACATCTTGAAGCAGTGCAGTGAAAACAGAAATGTTTTACATGCCTGGAGATGTAGAGCCTCTTTTTAACTTTTTTGACTGTGCTTTGGAGTGTGCACTTTCATCCATATATCCTGAGGTTACTAGCTGCCAGAACAGTTTTGTTGCCATTCTTCACAGTGAAATTGAGCCTGAGAGAGAAATCAAGAGATGTTCTGAAAGCTGATTCAAGCCATGCACAGAATAGGAAATTGAACTCAGACTTTCACATTCCCAAACAATTTAATCTCACCAGACATTGCCCTGTGTTTTGATAATTATGGATTTCCTCTGATCCCTGTGATGTCCTTAGAAAATATCTAAGTCAGTACCTAATCTTAAGCCAGTCTTGCAACCTGATGCAAAAGCTTCTTTCTAATCAGTAACAGCCAAAGAAGCATCCAGCAAATTTTGTGACATGCTCCGGATCTTTTCTAGGATTCATCCTTTGCATTAAAAATAAATAAATAAAAATCGCTGCATTGATCTATGTTGATCTGTATACATCAATCTGTGTTTTTTAAGGAATCTGGGATGTGTAAAGTTTCCATCACTTCAGCAATAGCAGGAGTATGTTCTTACAAAGAAGCATTCAAGCCATTTTGTATTCACTAGATATACTGACTTAAAATTTCTCCTTTGCTTCTTTTGGTTATCTCTAAACACATGGAAGGAGCAGCACTTATTGCTTCCTGATCAGCAACATAATGGTTTAAAATGCTTGTGACAAGGTAAAGCATGGGCTGTAGAAATGCAACAAGAATGAGGGAATAATTAGTGAGAAAGGGTAAACCACAGAATGCCAGATGGAATATTTGCAATGCTTTAAAATGGCTGTGTGCAACACACAGGGGTGAGACTATTTGGACACCACTAGCTCCAAGCACAACTTTAAGCCTACTTTTGAAGCACTGAGGGAAGGAAGCTGTGTCAAAACGGAAAGAGTTTGCAGACTTACCAAACTTTCTTGATTTCAGAGAGAAAAGTAGGGAAGCAGACCAAGAGAAGACCTTCCCCCAGCACAGTGGAATACTGTTTGATGTACATACATTTAGCTGGACTAAGTAGCCCACAGGATCACTTTTTGTTGATAGACCATTATGTGTTTGGAAGGAGAAGTGAGCAGGGAGTTGCAAGCAAATTAGAAAAGAGGAGTATAGAATCCGGGTCAGAGGGAACAGCAGTATAAGCAATACACAAATGGATCTTCACATTTGTGACATCTTATGAATACAATATTTTAGAATGGTAAATGTCCTAGACAAAAATATATGTATCATAGAGAAACTACAAACAGAATGACACAGTTTATCTTGGCCTAGTTTCCCATGAGCTTTTGCAATATCATTTACAGATGTGAAATCAGGATCAATATTTAAGATGTAACAAAGAACCACATTTTCAAAAAAGGGAGACATATAGCTCAATGCCCTTTCCCCCAGTGATTTTTCTTTGATATAAGAATCAGGGCAACACTAGATAAACATTTTGTTAAGTAGAGTGTACATTTGTCAGACAGTAAATTGCAAAACAAGGTAAGAACAGCTTTGCTTCCAATTTCTCTGAGTAGGTGACAGAATATTTTTTCTTTTGTACAAGGAAAGATGGAAGGAAGCTTTTCTTCAAGAATAAAGATACAGGAAGTGAGACACAGCAGTAAGTGTGTGAGGGTGTGTTGGCCAAAACCATTCATTATGACTTGTTCATACTGCTCTTCAGAGTGTTGAAATATATGCATGCATTTCAATTAGAGGGATTTTGTTCTGGGAGGATTCTTAGTTCCTGTCTTCAAGACATTATACTTTCCTTCTGTTCCCTTCAACTTGTAGATAATAGTAACCTACCTTCCCTGGGTGGGATTAACCCAACCAGGCATACACATTTACACAGTAGACATCTCCATTTGAAACACTGGGCTCCTGCTACCTGAGTTGAAAGGTAGATAGAAAGAAACACTCTTGCAGATTGTGCACCTCATCTGTTTTTCATTGTCTATTCTGATAGGAGATAGATGATGCCTTAATGATATCTATTTCTCTCAAGGCTATGAAGTGAGTATGGAGGTCAAACTAGAAAGCAGATATCCGAGACAGGACAAGATAAATCTGAGCTCTGTGTAACAAAATTTGTTCTATCCAGACTTGGACCCTCATACAGTACTATGGTGTCATTAAACAATTTTAGGACAATCTTGCTAACACAGTGTGACCACATAATTTCTACTGTTCAGGCTTCATGAATGTTAAGTTCTTCCAGGATCCTATCATCTCTGTCTGAGATTTCTCAAATGTTCTTATCTCAAGGATTATGCCTCTGTAAAGGGAGTAGGAGCTTGTGTTAGGAGAATCATCAGTGTTGGTGTGTCGTTTTAGCTTGTGCCATCCCTGTTATAGAATCCATCTGTGAATTTAAAATGAGAACCCCACTAACAATCTCTATTGATCCATCTAGCCTACCAATAAAAAAATGTTTTGCCACACATCTTCAATTCTAAATTGTTTCTGAACCTACCAAGAATAACCCTGACATTGAAGAATTCAACATAGAAAGGGCTTTTTGCTTCAAGATGCACCTTTCAAATGTTGCTGCATAACAAATTGAAAAATGCAGTCAGCATAATTATGTCAGGATTTGAAGCTTAGTGATTGGTACATTTTTTTAGGAAGTAACTTCTGAGCACTGGAAAAATCACCAAGAAATGAACAGTTCACCCACTCTCTTGGAAAAATGACAGTAATGTGTAATGCAGTTTAATGATCTATTGTAACAACAACATATTTGAAGTGTCCTACATTGCTTTTTGTTGTTGTTTCTCTGTCACCACAGCTCAGCATAACTATAGTTTCAAATCAGCACTTTGCATTCAGGTATAGAAACAAAGTAGAAGTTCCAATGCAAACCTAGAAGGAAAGGAATTTAACAGTGTCAAAGTCTGTTTGCACCTACCCCTGACTGCAGCCCCAGATCTCTATAAAGCATGGGCATTTTTCCACACCCAGTGTAGCTTCATATGTCGTAAGATGTATTTTTTTCAGCCTGAACAATACTACCATTAGGATTTGTTGTTGCAAATGTAAGGAAGAGACACAATAAAAATCTCACAGCTCTACATAGTCCTGATGCGTACAAACCTTGTTCAGGCACCACATACTGCATCACAGGATCTGAATGTTCCATCATTTGTCTTTGATAAATTATCTCCTCAAGCTGTGAATAGAATATTTTTCCATGTAATAGTGCTATCTCTGAATATTGTGATTGTTGATGTTAAACAATGCCATAGCTTTATATTTTTAATGAAATATTTTGTATTTTTCTGCTACAAAAAAAATAAAAATAAAAATCCATAAGGCTACATTTCCAAATACATCATTATGATACTGTATGCACACCATACAACCATGCAATTACATATGACAGATACTTTGTTGATAAACACATACAGACTAATACAGTCAGGATTTTTTTTCTGCCAAAATAAGCCCAAGGAAGTACTTGTCTCCTGCTGTTATTTAACAGATGAGAAACTCCAGCCTCGCTGACGTGAACAGTTGAGGAAATATAAACATTACATGTGGGCTTGAGAGACCAATTTATGCTTTTAGACAGAAAATAGCAAAAAACAGTATCTCACCCAGCTGTGCACCAGGAAACACTATCAGGGCTAACTTCCAGATTTACATTTGCCCAGCTGATTTCCACAGTGGTTCTGCTTGGCGTGGAATTGTAACAAAGAAAAGCCACATACAAGCTCTTCTGTATTATGAGAGCAGACGTTAGATATCTCAAAAACCCATGTACCATTCTGACTTTAAACAACGCAAGCACATATGCAAAAGAAACAGAGCATAAAAACAAGCTTTTGATGGCATGCTACACAGAGGTAACTCATAATGTGTCTATTCTGGTACAATTACTTTGTCTCGTATCCTTGCATTTTGATATTTACCCCCCCACCCCCCACCCCCCCCAAAAAA
>VXAA01002128.1:151872-198920 GCA_013399115.1 Anseranas semipalmata
AAAAAAAAAAGTGGCTTTCATTTTCTTCCAAAAATCAGCTATGCAAAGCTATTTTATTCAGCTACCTCAGCATGAGCTTATGTAGAATCAGAAGTAGGGGAGACGAGGTTCCTGCTCTTCATTGTATTGTGTTGCATAAAAAGCCCAAGAAAATATTGCCTCCTTTTACCGGCAGAGGACGGTACTTCATCTGCTTAAAGGACACCAGATGCCGTGGCAGTCATTAAGGTTTCTGTCGCAAACCTGTGATACTTGCTGTACTTTCTAGAGGTTCAGAAGAAAGAACAACAGCAAGATGATCTGGTATCACCTCTGTTGCCTTCATTCACAAATAATGTGGATGCCAAACAGCTGCTGGTTTTCCCATCACCTCAATACCCAGAGCCCCCCAAAATGCCCACAGTGCATGCATTGGATATGGATGGGATCATGGGTGCTGAATTTGACTCCTAATCTTTATGCATTTCAAGAGGGTTTTATTTAGTCCATGGAATATTTTCCTTTGTGAATTTAGTGCATTAAGGGACACTAGGCAGTCTGGAGGCTGATCGTTCCTTTGCATAAGTACTGTAGCATGGACCGTAACATCTGTGGCTTGTGGTACAGTTCTGTAGGAAACACTTGCATGCATTACCATGGGAGTTGGGATCCCCAGAGCAATAGGGCCAATTGCCTCCCATGAATAGTTATCGGGCAATGTCTTATACTGTGCACAAGTACATTGCTTTGTCCAACAGTTTTGCGCTCAGATGATTGTTCTCAGCCTGCCATAGATATATGGCTCATATTTGCATACTTGACCTGCTTCCTTTTAGCACACTGGAGTGACCAAAGTACTTTCATTCTCAGCTGGGAGCTGACTCAGACAGAACTAAGGGTAGGATTCACCTCACCTCAGCTGTTCAAAAGTTAAGATAGTCCTACTCCAGTGGAAGAGGCACAGGCATTTTTGGGTGGCAATTCATGATAGGAGGCATTTGTACTATAGAAGTGCTTCTCATTCTCCATTGAAAATAGAGCTGAGACAGCTCAATCAGACCAGACGTTTCACTTTCCAACATGTCAGATAGGCAGTGTGAATCCCACCATAACCTCCTCGTCTAGCATCTCACATGAAGTCTGTCATGCAGCAAGCCATCAGCCTGAGGTTTGTTGAGTCCCAGCCCAGAGGTTTAACCACTGAACTATCCCAAACCTTTCTTTAGTCATTGCGTAACACGTACAAGTTGTCTTAGACAATCAAGCCAAATGATATAGCATGGGAATGTATTACAAATCAAGCAAGCAAAGCTACTGAAATAGGCGCATCCAAAATAATTTTACAAACTCAGACTTCTTCAGAATTCTTTCTTTCCTCTTACTCATACGAAGCCTATAGATGTCACTAAGACTTATTTCTGGATAAAGAATGCAAACTGGGCCTCTGCAGTAGCATAAAATGAAAATCATGTTTTCTTCCCATGTGTATATAGTTTCAGCAGGTTTATAAAAGCTGTTCAATTTATAGGCTCAGCATTTACCTTTACCTATGCATCAAATATAAACAGAAATAATGGCTTTGTTTCCACAGTTTTAATTCACTTTAATGCTGGTCTGGGGAGAACATTTAAGTCCATTCAGAGTCTGTTCAGTCTCCTGAAATTACTAACAAAGCACCAATTAATGAAAATCATACTGTTCTTTGTGATAAACATATTTGTCCACTGGGAGTGGGACTGAGATCAAACCACTTTAATGTAGGGAATTTTATAGGCATGAAAAGACAGCAACTTTTCTAGGGTGGATTCAAACTTAGAAATATAAGTCCGTGTGCCACTATTGCCTATTTTCTTTGTTTTGCAATTTCCTCGAGAACACAGTTCATCATAAAACCCCATCACTGTTTTACTTGGTTTTTTTTTTTTTTTTTATACTATAACTGTCAAAAAAACAGAGCTGTAAAATGTGTGAGGTTTGACAACTGGTATTGTAATTATTAAACAAGGAAGCTCTTTTAATAAGCACATCTTAAATAATATTAAGTTAGACAGTCATCAGTTTGGTAGGCAAATATTAACAGATTCCTTTCTATGGGGTGTCTAACACCCTCACTATAAAGTCTTAAAAGGATATATTAGAATTGCTCCCTTCTCTGAAATAAGAACAAATGAAAACAGTCATGGATAGATTCTAAGGGTGAACAATCATACCAAAACCACAGGGAAACTGAAGGATGATTGAGAGAAGTAAAAGTCCTCTCACACACTCCAAGGAGCTGAAATGCCCCGCGGACAGTGATATAATAAAATGTATGACCCTGCCAATCACTATTGTTTGAGGCCAGGAAGGAAAAAGTTCAATATTTCTCATACTAGGGAGATCTCAAATAATTTAGCAGATAAAAAAAAAGAAAAGAAAAGAAAAGAAAAGAAAAGAAAAGAAAAGAAAAGAAAAGAAAAGAAAAGAAAAGAAAAGAAAAGAAAAGAAAAGAAAATCCAGCCCTAACTGAGCTTTCTGTGATAGCTGAGCTTTATTTGTGAAATATAATTTTCCTTCTTGAATTCCAGCTAGTATTGCTAACAGAGGTACAGTGGGAGCTGTGTTCACCTTGACTAATAGAGGACAATTAGAAGGTGAAGGGGACACATATGTTGTTTAAAAAAAAGGGGGGGTGGGGGGGGGAGAAGAAAAAAGCACATCATCTCCTCTTTAAAACTTACTGACATACACTGTTTGTTTAGGTTGTTACTTAAGAAATTGGAATACTCCAAGCTTCCTAGCTGTATAGGAAATACTGAATTTTGTTGTTTCCAGCAGAAGGGCTGGGGCATTCCTGCCATGGGAAAGGGAAGGTAAAGGTAGGGCAAAGGAGCAAAGGAAGGATAATACCTTTGGAGGTTAGGACGACTGGCCTGGTGCTTGGGGGAAACCTAAACTTCTAAGGCCAGAGACAACTATGCAGGAACCTGTTTCTTGCTATGAACAGCATCCCTATTACTGTCCCTCTTCAAAGTCTTTCTATTTTAGTTATAGCTCTGTTTCAATTATCCTAGATCAATTAGTATCAGATGGGATGTTTGACAATCTCACAAAAAAAAAAACAAAATTCATGAACCTGTATGTTTCACAACTCTGAAGTGTTTCCAAGCCCGGTGACTTGGAGTCATTTTCACAGTTAATCTCAAAGAACAGAGATGCTTTTTGGTGAGGTCTTTCTTCTTCTTCTTCTTTTTTTTTTTTTTCACAAGGATACAATAACTGGACCTTTTCTGCTCCTGGGTGCTCTCATGTGAAATTTCTCCATCTACAGTTTTGTAACAGGGTAAGTTTAACATCCATGTAGGTACTTAAAAGGTAAGATAAAGCTATGAAATACTCAGAAATATATGAGCACTGAGCTTCTATAGCTTGATTTAACAGAGCATTTATGTTCATGTTTTATGCAGGAAAGTTGCATGCTTATAGGGAAAATACTAGTCCTAAGATTCCCCATACTATACTTTTTAGTGCTTTATAGAATATATATTTAGTTTCCTTAATAACGTTACCACAAGAAAAAGCACTGGCCAAAATTTTGTTCATTTTTGAAGTACATTGAGCCATTTTCTCTTTGCCAGCAAAGGTTCTTGTTCAAAATGAAATTTCTGACTGAGGTAGCCATCAGCAAACAGATGACATTTAGATTTAAAAAAAAAAATAAAATAAGTGCAACAAATTATTTTTAGTATTTTCAATGAGTGAGGATGAAATTTCCTCTCCTTGATTGGAAAAAGTCAGTAAGGGCAAGATGATAAAATGAAGAAAATTCACTTAGGAAATCAAAATTGGCACAACTTGAAACAAAATTTTTAAAATAACAAAGATGGCTATAACTATCATTTGTCTGTAGGGAAAGATTTTCACTTAATGAGACATTCAACACTGAATTTTACCAGCTAATCAGGCATTAGAAATGTTGACTACAGAAGCCAAAATTCTGAGGTTCTTTGTGTGTTTACCATGATAACCTTTCTGACAAAATGTAGTGAGGAACCCAGGAACCCTAGACAACATGTTGATGTGAGAGCAAAATCTTAAAAAAAAAAAAAAAAAAGATGTTGAAAGAGGAACAAGGGCCTCAAAAATTGTGTAGTCTACCCTTTAGTACACCGACTCACAACAGTTTTGTTTTGCTACAGGTCACCAGTTTCCTGATATCCAGGTGTGCAAGGAAAGCATTTGTCTGTGGGGCAGCTTGCCAGCCAGCCAGCTTACCTGGCATGATCTGACCTGCCCTCCACACCTGGGAAGTGCTGGTGGGATACACATTTGAGGAGTTCAGGAGGAAGCAAGCTGTCTCTTCTCTGACTGAGCTTTCTAAACAGATCAGTTCCTCTGCTCAGGGATGGCCTTCTTTTCCCCCCAGGGCATTTCTCCTCCACACCATGCTGTGCAGCGTGACTCTGCTCTCACCCTCACACAAAGAGCCTGTGAGTTCCCTTCCCTCCTAACGCATTTGTGTGGAGAACGATTTTCTTTCAAACCCTGCAGGCACATTGCTGATGCCAACACTTTATGAAAATTGGTCTGATTATTCTGGCTGGTAATTGTACTTGAGGATAGATGAGCTTGCTTTGTCTAATTTTGAAAAGCTACATACAAACCAGACATTTGAAAGACAGACTTAGGTTCAAATGTTTCTGAGTTCCTACTCTGCTTGGGCTAAATTGCAGTAAAAAGGGACGCAGAGAGGGAAGAAAAGAAAAATTAGGATGAAATGCAGGGCAGGCAGGGTGAAGATACTCAGGGGTACTGTGAAAACTGGAAAAGAGATGGAGAGAGGGGCAGATTTTTATAAACATAGAAAGGTGAAACCAGGGAGGGATTTTCCATCAGTACTGAGTGGATGAAGACCAGACCTAAGCAGTACTGTTGTAGCTACTACCACTAATACGCCTCCTTGCCATGTGGCAGATGTCACCTCTGTTGATACAGAAACAAGTGGAGGGAGAGTGGGAGGGAGAAGGCAGGGTGGAGAAAGGGTGTCCAAATGTTTCTACCATAGACCATCATTTACAAACCTATTTACATTTAAGACGACCATCGTAGTCCTAAGCAAAGACGAATATCTGCAAGAAAATTGACAACGTGCAGCCCCTGAGCCCACACCTGTTTTAGTCAAGGTATGTCTATCCTTGAAGTATTACAAAAGAGAGTTACACCAGCTGCTGGCACCTCCTACTGTCACCAAACTAGCCTCTCCTCCTGCTTCTGCATTCAGAGGCTCTGTCTGCACACTGAGCCTCCTCCTGCATTGCTTCACCTCATGCTAATTACCCCTTTGTCCTCTGGCATTCGCACCTTCTATAACAAAATACCTTTCTTCTTGGTGTGTTTATTGTGTTGCAGATGCATTGTTCATCAGCAAACATTTTATAGGTATGAAACTTTATGTAGACTTCTGTGTGATTGGAGTCTGCTATGCTCAGGAATGGGGAACCCAGAATGGAAAATGTTCAGAGAAGAGGGCTCCAGTAGAACTAGGCAAGAATATCACAGCAAGACTGAGAGGGATGTAACTGCTCTATACATTCTCTGAGGGGGAGCAGAAGAGTTATTTCTAGAGAATAACAGTAGCCCAGGGAAAATAAATGCTAAGAACTAGTCATGAATAAATGTCAGCCGGGAATTACAATATTCCTAATCATCAGAGTAGCAAGCCCTGAGAACAGTCTTCCCATTAGTGCTGCGGGGACCAAAACCCTAACTAATCTTCATCTGAAGCTTGATAAATTTATCGAGAGAAAAGAGTAAGAAACAGCAGTTACAGGTCTTAATTGTCTTAATGACAGTAAACTTTATGTTATCAGTAGGTGTTTTTCTAAACCTACATAAAGTATTATATTGCTTTGGCATAGTTCTTCTATGTTGACAAAAGTCTAATGTCAGATAACAAGATCTCATGTACACATTAAGGCAAGCTTACTTTTGCAACTAAGAATGCATTCTCAATCAAACTTCTGAGTTTGCCAGACAATACCTACTTTCCATAAAATCATTTCTTTGCTATTAGTAATTGCAGAACTTTGCAGTCAATTATTGACAGGATCCTGTGTGAGCTTTTTCATCAGTCTGCCCAGGACTCTAAAAACCTATTTTACATAATGGTGCAATGTTGGTTTTTCCGTTGTACTCTCTGAAACTTCCCTCATGACTGAAGATGTACTATGTTGCAACTTCAATGGATTAGACAGCTCCGTAGCGACATTCGTTTGAAAATCATGGGAGTAAACTAGTTAGTTCATGCACTCATTAAATGTTGAACTTCAGAAGTTGCTGTTGAATATCCTCTTGGATTAGTGCTGGAAATTGAAGGATTTTATTGTCACTTGAAGAAGCAAATACATCATACAGCTGCTTTCCAAACGTAGAACCCAGAAATCCACATAGACTGAAACCTGAGTGTCTCAGTCAACCCATCCTGTGAGTCTGCCATCAACTCACAGACATGGTAAACACCAGACCAGGAATCTAAGAAAATTCTAATGTTCTTAAATGACTACCTTCATGCAAATGTTAAGGTTTGCCAGGAGTTTGCAGATCAATATTGAACTCAATGCTTTTCCACTGTTTCCTCTATTTGTAGGCATATTTCTTCTTCTTGACATCATGGCCACTGGGAAGTGCTTTAAAATACAGCATTAATTAGAAAGGTGCAGTCAACATTAAAGGGTTATTTGTATACTGATAGGAGTTTAGTTCTGTTAGTGTCCTCCTTTTCTACTATCTTTAAAACTACAAACACCATTTCCTCTGTTCAGTGACGTTCACTGGACGGCAGCTCCTGGCAAAGCTCTCGTTTTTCTAATTTAATTACTTTTCTCTGTTTTCCTTTTTTGTCTTTGTAGTTTATTTAGTGCCACACAGTGTCCCAGATGGTCAGTCTGGGAAGCAGACTTTTTCAGAGACAATGTTGATTCCCTTTGGACCCAGAATAACCTCCTCCTTCCATTGCCCCCATCTCTACTCATTCACAGATTTTAATCCTCAATAAAAACAGTGTTTAAATATGTGAAGAAAAGTGGACCATGACTTTAAACCAATGAAGCTGACACAGGGAACCATGGCTGGCATTGGCAGAATACCATTAAGCAGAGACCAGTACCATTGTTTGCAGCAAGGATAAAAACAGCTGGCCATGCTATGCTTGACTGAGGACTGGACAAGGGAGGGAGAATCACATATGAATATGAAGTGATACAAAAGGAGATAAAAAGAAAAAAGAAAAAAGAAAGGAAAAAGAAAAAAGAAAAAACTGACATGCTGAAGACAAGGTCTGAAAAAGAGAAAAGTGGCAAAACCTTCCTAGATATTTTAATCCAAGACAGCAACAGCAAAATTGTTAGCAATTGTGCAAGTTAGATAGAAACAAAAGGAAAGTTTAGGCATAAACTTGCCACAAAGGAAACACAGGTACTCTAAACTGTGAGATACTAACTTGCTTGACAGTGCATAGCTCTGTCTTACAGATGCTTCTTCTAGAACCAGATACATAACAGTAGGAAGTTCACCTGCATTATTTTGTCTCTCATCCTGACTTGATAACTTTAGTACTACATAAACAAATAAGCATCTATATTTAATTTACATTCCTGAATTTGAGAAAAGTGGAAGGAAGGTGGAAGCAAGCTCAAAAACAGATATTTTACAACATTATCAAAACTGAAGTATTACTAGTTCTGAAAATGTAGTCAATTATCCATAACTTCTACTGACTTCTTCCCACCACTGGACAAAAGGAACACAGTGTGTACTCTATGAAATTCTTCGATGGCTTATAGAAGAGAATTACTAAATAACTGCACCTGAGGGCTGCAATCACATGTAATGATACTACAGAATTATAGATAGGACTATTTTTTCTAGTACCATATTGAAAAGTTTTATGGTGTGATTCTCATTACTAGCAGAAGATTTTCACTGTATATATAGTGCCAAATAATAATTTCTTCTCATTAGCTGTCTGTCAGTCAGTATTTATTTTTTCTGCTGCAAGGAGTGTGGGGGGAAAATCACAAGTTGAAATGGGGGGGAGGGAAGAGCAATGTGTGTTCCTTTGTTACAGAAATGGAGCATTTTACAGTACCCTTTTCCACATTAAAACAGGTGACACGATAATGAGTGTTTAGAAAAATGGAATGCACCAAAAGTATTGGACGAGAAAGGTAGTAGTATCTATCTATCTATCTTCTAAGAATACAAATTTAGGGTATAGTACCAGGAAATCTATCTAACGCTTGGCATATACTTAACATTTTGTTGCTGTGAAGTGTGGTTTTTCAACCACATTTTCTTAGAAAATGAGGCGTATACAGTTATGCTTTCTCCCCCTTATGATTCCATTGGCCAATGTTATAGAGGGATAAGAACTCTCAGGAATATGAAGTATTTACTAATATCATGAAGATCAGCAACTGGAAAAATGAGAAAGAAATTACTTAATGCCTCCATTAAGGGAAAAGCCGAAGTGCTGCTGCACTGGCCCAGCCTGTCAGTACACTGTAACTCAACATTCAGCATGGAGTACACGAGCAAAGGAACTGGCTGTACTGGGAGAAGCAGGACCTGTGAGGTCAAGGGAAGCCTGCAGAGGAGCTAAACTTGTTGTAAGAAGCATGGAATAGGGAGGCAGGACAGAAATCCATTGAAAATCGTGGTTTATTAGTTCCAACTTGCTTTGACTAGCACAGTTGCGCCCAGCCAATCCCTACTGAGAATTAAGTTATACTATAAAAACGATGACTTACAGTGCAACATCTAAGCCTTTTCTTTTATCAGATACATTGCATCATTCTAGGCTCTTTTATATTGCTAACATGATGATAGTACATGAAGGGTGACAGCCAAATAGTGCTGCTCTGTATGCAGAAAAACCCTCAGGAATTTCCCTCAGTCAGTGAGGTATCTGTTGCTCTAATATATATCACAAAAGATTTCCATGCCTCAATGTGATTTAATATGGTCCTTTACAAAGGCATTTGGCAAGTTTTCTGGTCTGACAAATTCCCTTGAACTCCAAATACATTCACTTCTTCTTAAGCGTTTCACCCTGATTAAATGGGACCATAACTGCTCCACCAACTTCTGTGCACAGCAGATGTTATATGCATATCATACATACATGTCAACTGTACTTACATATACGTCAGCTCTGTTTCAGCTTCTTCCTCCTCGGATATCAGACATGCCTCTTCTAAAATTAGTGATCTCATCTGAAAAGTTCTAAAAAACTTTGCAGACCTTTAGGCTGCATCGTGGAAACAGACACTCAAACATGGTAACTACGTTCCATAAACTCTGCATAAGCAGGCCCGGAGCAAAGGCATCTGCCTGGGTGCAACAGAAGCAGAGGCAACAGCCAGTAAAGTGCTTCTGTTTTCTGGTGGAGGGACCAAATGTTCAAGACAGACTTGAACATTTTACTGCAGCAATTGCAGAGAAGAGCCAATTAGCAGCAAAACAAAACAAAACAACACAAAACAAAACAAAACAAAAAAACAATACCCCTCCTCAGTGGGCTCCATGGTGGAGCTGGAGCTCCTTTCTTTCTCTCTATAACTCTTCGCTGTGTTGAGCTCTTGCCACTTTCTCCACAGTCCAAGAGAGTTTGTTTTCATTTGAATTTTAAATTCACCTTCAGCTCTAGTTCAGTCCCCAGCAGCAATCTGTAATGGACTTTTAATTGCTTGTCTAGTGAATGCAAAGGAGTAAGGGATGGAGTGAAGAAAGCTTTGATGATGCTTAAAAGGCCTTAAGTTTTCTCCAAAGATGAGCCCAAGCTGAATTCCTGGAGTTACCCTTCACTCCCAGAACTCTGGCAATGAAAAAAAAAAAATTGGCTACCTTTCCTAACCCTCATTTCCAGAAAGCTTTGATCATCATTGCAGGCAAAATTAATATACTGGCTCCTCTGCACTCCAAACTCTGGATTATACCAGGCATGGAGATGGGTGTGGGCCATATGTTACAGAAGACTGGTACCTGAGATGGGAATAAAAGTTGTGTAAAGAAGGATATAAGCTACCATAAATGTACCTGTGAAGAATTTTTTCCAGGGCTAAAGGTACTCCTCTTAATGCAGATAATTAAAAGATTCTGTGTTAAAATATGGGAGAAATGGGGGTAATAATAAATAACCCATCTTGTTGTGTGAGTGTCTGGCAAAATGTACTAACATTTTACTGAGACAACCAAAGACATTTAAATAGCTACCAGCTGATCTAATCAAAGCATTTAGTTACCCACAGACTCATTGAAAGATGAAATCTGAGTATTTTTATAAAGACTGAAATGTTCTATTTTTTGAAGGAAAAGGAACTAAGACACTTTTTGGACTAAATTATAAAACACAACAGAAGCATTTTCTCATATTAGTACTTTGTAGCTGTGCCTATCCTGAAACAAAATCATCATTGGTATATTTGGAGATAAGGGAACATATTCTCTGCTATGAGGACTTAAACAATTTCTCTAGAGTTCTCTGAATTCGGCCATTGGTATCTCCTCATAATTTTGAGAAATCTCTTTTAAATGTAGTGCTTAAGTAGAGTCACAGCAAAACTATGCACTAATTTGCATTATGCAAGGAAGGTGGAGAGACTAAAGCTCAGATCTTGAGGAAGTGGGCATGTGAGTTCCACTGAAATCAACAAATAAGCTCTGGTGACATTATCTGCATATAAGGTTTTGACTAAGCAGAGAGCAGGCATAGAGCCCTCAGCAATGCCACAGTCACTCTAACAGCCCTCTCTGCTCCTAGAAGGCTCAGAGTATACAGTTATCTGGGGTATCACCTTCACTAGCAGTCTCCAAGTCTTCTGATAGACTTGGGCCTGAGGGAAAGCCATCTGCAACAGTTAATGTCTACAAAGCCACTAGGACCAGAAATAATTTTCTAGTTAGTCAAGTTGCCCTGGTTTTCTGGTCTAAGTTTGAACCACTGCATCTCAAATCTCCCACTGAAAAAAAAAAAAAAAATTCAGCAAAGGCCTATATTTCCACACAGCAGGGAAATACACATCTGGCTTCCAAGGCAGCAGATATTTACTAGGGGAAGTTGATAGAAATGTAAAATGAAATAAAGTTTTCTAATTGCTCTCTGGGCTCATCTTAGCTCTTAAATGCATTGAAGACAGAAATGTTAAGCCTATACTGAGTAGCAGTTTCTGTTTCCCTTGAATTTAGGGCAAAAATCCTGTCAACTGCAATGGTTGCTAGCTAATGCACTGCCTTTTTATGTTCCAAATCATCCAGCCTTTGGGGTGTTCCATTGACATGCAGAGGATATGATATCCTACCTATCTGCTTAGCTGGTACACCAAAACTAGCATGGATTAGGTTATTTTTAAGCTACCTAATCATGGACCATCTTTCCTGCTGTTTTGAAAATTACATAGCAAGATATATCATGCTAGACCAGATGTCATAAATCAGATTACACAGCCTATGCTATAAACACAATTAAAAACATTTGTGCTTTATTTAGAATACAACTTACACCAATTTCATCATTGCCACTTTTAATTTTCAGGCGGAAAGAAAAACCCCAACCCCCAAGTCTTTTCCAGTTACTTTCTGACTGTGAATTCATATTTCATATTCTTGATCTTTGTTGGTGGCAAGCAGAAAACATTTGCTTTTGAATAGTGCTTTTCTACCAATTTGGTTTAATAGTAATGACACTGCTCTTCCATGACCTCAGAAATTACATTTGTAACATATAGCCAGATATGTAATTTACTGCCAGCAACAGAAGGGTTCAATTAGCTGCAGTAGGGAGTCGAATGGGATTAGAGGTAGACCTCTAATCTAGAGATAGACAGCTGAAGGCAAAATGAGAAAATATTAATAATAATAAAAAGAAGTAAGAACCAAAATACCTGACACCCAGTCCTGAATCAGGATACAGCTACCCTCACCATCTTTAGATGTCAAGCTGTCGTTAGGTGCATATCACTTAATCACTACACATCCAGAGCTCTTAGGAACCACTCTAACAGGAGATATCTGTAACCTGAGAATCAGCTCAGATCAGGGAGTGATTTTCATGTGAAATGCCATGGTCAGTCTTTCATCTGTTGACTGCAGTCTGTCTGTGGTCTTCTTAGGGATGATTTTTTTCTACCTTAAATACACAAGCGAGAGAATTCTGTAGTAATTGCATTCTTAGACAATTGATACGCCTTTTTAGGGCAGTTCAGAGAATAATGTTAGCTCTGGGAGCTCTGTAGTAACAATTTGATATATAGGGAGTAACCCACAGTGTCTAATGCTGTATAATAAATTCTTCAGAGAGTAAAAGTCAGGGTAAGCTACATATTTCATTTTACTGGCAGTGAGATACAAAAGGTTAAATCAACTGGTGGTTGTATATGGGAAGGATGTGATCTAAATAGATTTGTATGTCTGGGGAATTCCTCCTTGCAGGAAGGTTCTTAGCTGTCACTGAACCCTATGCACAATGTTAAACCAGCATTTTAGTATATTGGCTATATTACAATATAGTAATATTACTGTATTGACTGACCCATGTCCACTTCATAAAAGCTTCCAAACTAAGAAAGAATAAGCATGGATTCCTGTACAAATTTTATCCTAACTGGTAGAGATCACTTATGAGATGCTTTCTTGAGACTTTTTAATACAGGCACAAATCTTTGTCCCATCTTGACAAGTAGAGGATATATCAGCATGCAGCTGTCCTGAACAGACCCCTTTGTTGATCCAGTTACACTGGCAGACATCTCCATGGTGCAGCCCTGATATTCCAGGAGTGGTGCCAGGATATCTTCATGTCCCATACTTTGCAAGAGAAAATAAAAATTTCTAAGCACGCTTTTGGCATGCTTGTCTTGTCTTGCTAATGCCATCTGATGCAAAGGGGTTTCTCCTCTAAAGGTCTAATCCCAAAGACATTAGTCATGTATAGCTCCACAGACTGAGTAAAGCTCACAGGAGTCAGAGATAAGCCACTCTCAGCTGGAGCCTCTCAGCTCCAGAATGATAAATAGAAGTGAGTAAAACTGGGCCAAAACAGACCCTATAGAGAGAACATGTCTACTTCCACATTTTTGCAGAACTATACCTCCACCTAAAGTCCATGATTTAAAAGAAAGAGTAGGGAGAAAATCTGAGCTGCCAACAACTGGTGTTTCAGAAGCAAAGAGCGTGAGTGAGAAGTCCACATGAATTCAGCCTTCCGGTTGGCACTCAGCTATTACAAGGGCAGACTTGGCCTGACAATACAATAGCTGGGGGGGGTGAAGGTAGAGTAGTGGTGCTGGTAAAGAATCTTCTTCATAACTTTGACATCAGGTGCAGTGTTTAATAGTCAGAAATAACCCAGCTCTCAAGTTCATCCTTTCTTGGTTCATCACACATCCTCGTTCATCCTTTCTTGGTTCATCACACATCCTCTTGTCTTCTGCCTCCATGCATGCATTCATTGTAACCAATTCTTGTCATGGTCACACCCGCACCATCCTCACCTCTTCTGCATTTTACGTTCATCTCCTTCCTCGGTCCCCTCTGCCTCAATTCCTTCTTTCACTATATCAGTATGGGGAGCTGCATGTCACTTACCCTCACACTGCACGCAAAGCAATCTCCTGTAATTGTGTCTCTTCTCTAGAGACTTGGGTTTATTGAGCTGTGATTCTGTCTCGGTTGTCATATCTGCTTTGTGATTTCCTGTAAGAAGCTTGTCTGAGTCTGAGCTGAACTGCAAGCTTTGTCTGTTTAATTTAGCCACAATTAGCACAGTTATAGCGCTAAATAATAAAGCACTCATAGCACTTTATCTTATTCATTTTATTAGGATCATTGTTTTTTCTTACTTCTCATGTTAAACATAATGGAGGACTACACATTATGTTCACTCTCCCATATACACTTTTTGATTGCAGTGGACAGTGGCTATCCTGGAGGCAGATAGAAATCACTTTGGAACATGATGTGTTCATGGGAAACATTTTCTCCTAACATTTATCAATGAAAGCGGGGAGATTTCTATCTCTCTCTTAATGCATATATATGTATGTGTATTTCCTGTCTTCTGGAACTGGAGCCATTCTCATTATCCATTGAAACCTTTAATCCTTCTGGGATCCTACTAAAGTGCCTACTCCCAGTGATATCTTTCTGCAGAGAGTAACACAGGCTAATCTTACCTTATCAGTATGTGTGTGGTGGGGGAGCCCTCCTTTTTCAAGGATTAAATTGTGATATCAACACAGACATTGCAAAAATACCTTCTTCTTTCGCAAGCACAGGAAAGGCAATAGAAGACATTTTGTGCTCTGTTTTGTCTCTGCTACTGTCTTGTACACATATAGGTGTAACAGGAATACTGTGTCAGTCTAATAACAGCCAGGAAATCCCTCACACTTAGATGTATTTGGTCCTTTGACTACAGTGAGAATGCACTTGGTGTCCCAGGCTTTAATTAAACTCAATCACAATTTATCACCACTGAACAAGAGCACTGAACTTCATTTCCTGAGATAGTGTCCCACAAAGATGAATTATTTTGTGTCTGTAAGCCCAGGAGAAAGACTTCAAGACAAAGCTTAAATCAACTGCCTGTTGTAAGCAGGCCCTATGTGGAGATAAAATAAGATGTGCTCAGCCCTGTTCTCCATGCAATGGAAAAGCAATGGAAAACTGTATGGTTTGAATCAGCCATCAGGCAATGCCCACTTAATTCTCTACATGGAATAAAAAGATTTATATTGACATTGAAAAATAAACATTGCTGCAGTGTTGATGCTATCTGTCAGAGACAAGCCCCACTCTCCAATACAACTTGTCTTTCCTGATGAAATGTGCTACAGCTGCATGTATGGTTGGTTACTTTTGCCTGCTATGACTTGTTCAAAGGCCCTTGAAATCAATGGGAGGTTTCTCCATCAGTCTCCAGGTGCATTGGAATCAGACCTACACCAAAGCACATACCGGAGTAGGTATCTCTGTCCAAAGTGAATAGAATATAAGCTACGTATTTGTTCTAGCATATGATGCAGGAGATATGGTCACCTACATGGACAGTGAAAGGAGTTACATCATGTGTCTTTGCCTCAGTTTTCTTTGTCAAGTGGAAATCACCGTCTTTCATGGTGATGCGCTTTGTCACACATAAGCGGAAAACTCTCTTTAGGCATGAACTATAATCAACATTAGCCTGATTACTTCAAGCAGAAGGATAATCTGCTACAGTTAAGGGATGGCTCATATGCTGTTACAGTCAGTGTCTGTGCAGAGGGAAGTGGAAACAGATCTGGTCTCACATTAATAGTCAGGGAGGAAGTGTGCTGAGGAATCCAACACCAGTACAGATCTGAGGGATCTTTGGATGATCCTTGAACTGGTTCCATGTGAGCCAGCAGCAGCTCCAGAGGAGCGGCTGCATGGGAATATCAGAGCTGTTACCTGCCTCCAACCACTATGGATCTAGGGGCAGAACAGCCCTTAAGTTTTATGTGCTCCCAACCCTGTTTTCCTCACCATGCTTTTGGGTAATCCACTTAATGTAAGACTGGATAAAGACAAGTCTTCACAAAAGGCTGTGGAAAAATGGGCTGTTGAAGGCCAGCCCTGGATTATCACAACAACAAAGCTTCACTGCAGTCCAGTGGTTCTGATCACAATTTAGAGGCAGAATTAGGTAGAAATAAGGCCAGGGAGGGTGAGGGATGACAGGCTCTTATTATGAGGGAAATGTTTGTACATGATTATTTAGTCATTGTAATTGCCTCAACCAGTTTCTAAAAAGCACGAGCAAGACTATTAAGAAGGAAAAAGTGGGCCAGAGCCAACAGTTAGCTAAATCCAAGGTTCATAGCTATACATGGAGACACAGGAACAGAAGACCAGGAGACTATAGCAGATAGAAAAATATAACTTAGGCTAACATCTTGACAAACTCCTCATGCCTCTCCTAATCTGGCTTTTTGTCTCTCCCAGCTCTTGCTCCATTCATTTCTCACGCCCCAGTACATCTCCTCACCAACAGCCACAGCCCCTTTAGGATCACCTGTGACTGCAGCTGTCCTGCAATGTTCCTTATAGGCAAGGCAGCAATCACAGGGATGGCAAATGGAGCACTGGCAAATCTGCCAGAGGATGATAAATGCAGTGCTGGGAGATTCCTCGGGCAAAAAGACAGAGTACCTATCTGGATCTGGATTGATACAGCTGTCCAGAACAAGCAATCCTATGTCAAAAACTGCTGGAGCTGCTCTGGGAGGTCAGTTGCTGAGCCATGCTTTGTATTCCTCAACCGCAGCTGCAGATCATGTCTAAGAGGTCACCATGAAGTATTTATTTTGGGACTGATACACTTTATTTGTGAATTTATATTTAAAAACACTTTGTTTAATCATCTTGTTGAAATGCTTTTTTCCCAGTCACCTTACTTTCTGCCAAGAGCAACCTAACAAAAGTTCTAGGCATCCTGAGAAACACTTGCAAAGCATTTACTGGAGATCCTTGGCATGGTCTTCCTCTGAGTGAAGTCAATGACACACAGCTGCAGTACAATCCTAGCTCTGGTCAGTAGATGTTCTAACTGTGTCCTTCTCTCTTAATTGCATCAAATGTAGGATTGAGTCCAATGTTTGTCTGAGCTATCATAGCTTGCAAGTAAGGAGGTTCTTTAGAGAAAACACGAACAGAAAACAGTATTGTAGGAGATTCTCTTATAACAGCAACCATGACAAAAATTGGGTGAAAGCAGCTTCTGTCTGAAAACACTCATCTAGCAATCTTAAATAGGGAAAATATCCATCAAAAGGAGCAAAGCCCGTTGTATGGCGTTTTTACCTGATGTAAGTGCAAATGCCACAGTGTACCTGATTCTCAAACTCTGAGAAGGAAGGCACACCAAATGTAAAACAAAGATTAGTGTTTCAGAAATCAAGCCATTTGATAACTTTGGTGGTGTTACAAAAAAAAAAAAAAAGAAAAGAAAAGAAAAGAAAAAAAAGGTTAAATACAGAATAATTGGATAGCACAGATAAAGGCATTAAGTATAATTTTATCTGGTTTTCGTTTTTCCCTTTACCCTTTCCCTTAATTCTTTCAACACTCTAAAGGATGTTGCTATGGGAACAGAAGGGGTACAATGCTAGTGAGGTGGGCTGGAGGTAAGTAGTGGTAGTCACAAAGCATAAAAATTAACAACCTTTGTTATTGCAAATGATAATTACCTGGTTACTCTTCAGTCATTATCTCTGTCACTTAGGAAAGGATAGTGTGAGACTGTTCCTGTTCACTTTATTTAAAAGCAATAGTGAGGTTATAACTAACAGTAATATATATATATATATAAGTAATATATATAGAATATAACTAACAGTACAGACTTGCAAAACCAGAAGCACCAAGACCAAACAGCTTAATCTGTAAGCAAAGTAAAATATTAATCACTGGAAAAAACATATAATTACAAATAACGGTGAATAATGCTATTCTTCATGAAGCACCACAGATGATAGTACACTGAAAAACAAGAGAGACATGTTTTACAGTTAGATTCAAATGAGGCATTGAGAAGATGTCAATAGAGAATTAGCATGATGAATCAAACAAGAGATGTAGGTAAAATAATTCAAGTGACAAGATTTTGACCGGTTATTTGATATGGTGCATCTGCTTGGTTTTCATTTTTATCTTAAAATTTTCTATTGCTTTTCTGCTTCTATTTGCACTTTTTTTTTTTTTTTTAACAGTGGTAAATATAAGTGTTGGAGGAATTACTCATTATTTGACGTTACTGTCCCTCAGCTGTACTGACCAAAGGATGCATTATGTTGCCTGTCCACTGCTTGAGACAGTTTTACAAAGAAAGAAATTCAGACAAAGTCAGATCAAGTGACTTGCCCGTACTCTGTCAGGCAAAGAATTCAGGAGTTCTCTTCTATACAGGCCTGCAATCCCTGGTAGCAATGTCAAAACTGCACTTAGGCCATCTGAGAGAGCTATCAGGGCTGGATGTTGTTTGTTTTGTTTGTTTGTTTGTTTGTTTGTTTTGATTTGATTTGATTTGATTTTTTTTTTTATTAACCTCCCTAAACTGCTTTCACACTGTTCACTTTGTCAGCAAAGCAGTGACACGTCACACATGCACTTCATACAGGTCTGTGTGGAAGACAAAGGCAGTGTGTATTTCTCTAACTGGCTGATGAATTTGGGCCTTCTCTCTGAGACAGTGGAAGGGGAACAGAAAGCGCAGTTGCAGAAGCTGAAAAGGCAAAGTAAGAATGGCAGGGATTGCATGTAAACATACCAACACTGAACTTTCTCTCTGTTTCTTTATGGTATAAATTTGCCTCCTACTTCCCACAATTAGCATAGACTTTCTACCCAAGAACAAAGAGCAGCAAATGGACTGGCCACTTTAGCTCCTGCAAACGACATTACTGACTTAACACAATGTTACATTATTTGTGCCTAGGATCCAGCCAGTGATTAATTATCTTGATGGCATTTGCTGCAACATGCGCTGGGAGTTTCCCTGCAACCTTGGCAAACCTCACTATGCAATTAGCACTGCTTGCTTTTACTGCCAGTTTTTGAACGTTCCCATTTAAAATACATCTCAGACTGCTCCAACACATAAGGTAGACACTTTTCTTTCAGCAGTTCAGGGCATGTGCTGATAGGATTCACTTCTAACGACTTGGGAACACAGTCCCTGTTGACCGTAACATCTGAAATGCCACGCCTTCTCGTATTTCACTCTTCACGAATTCAGACATCTGCAAAGAAAAACTCATGATTAGCTCTTGATTTTAACTACCTGTAGGAGACCAATCACCAACTCTGAACTCTTCCATATTCTCAAAAAACATTAGTCAGTGCAGACAGACTCTAAAGGCACTGCCTTTCTGAGATGTCACCCCATTGCCAGACACTTGTCTTTGTTGGGCAAAGTCATTAAAAAGGTGTTTGTTACAACGCTCCATCACTTTCAAATTTCGTTGTTGTCTTAGACAAGACCCTGGGGCCAGAATTTAGAGCAACTCATGGAACACATAGTGTGTTGGTCAATGGTATTTTTGCATCCATGTAAATCAGAAAATATACATATTGACTAACTAGGTTAATCAGCTGTCACTATGGCAGTTACACAGAACAAGCTGTGATCCAGTTTGCCTCTCCTACAAAGGTTAAGTGGGAGTGTGATTCAAATCACTTGTCTCCCTGGTGTTTATTGTTCTTTACCACAAGCATTTCAATCCAGATATTCACAGAGGTCAGTGCTTTCCTATTCAATATTTCCACTAAAACACTGGTCTAAGGTCATAGTAAGCTGCTTGCAGAAGTATAATAAACAATTAAAAAATTGATAAAGGTGTATTAGAAGCCAGAAAAATGCTGAGGATTGGCAGCAGCCCAGTGGTTTAAAACACTTTGAAACAGCTGTTCTAGAGAAACAAAGAAAGTCTATGGTCTCAAGTCTGAACAAAGCTGTAGTGTATTGTGTTTTACTCTCAGGAAAAGATAGCGATGCCATTACCAAAGATATGTGGAAATAGACAAGAATCTGTGTGAAAATCTTCTCGCTGTTTCCATTGTAGCTATTTGTTCATTGTCTGGTGCTAGAAGTCAATGTTACTTTTGTTATAACAGCATGTCTTCCTATGCTCCCAGGCCCTCAGCAGCCCACCTGATGGGCCATGTCTGAGGAGAGGTTGACAGAACTTCTGACATTACTGAATCCTGGCACCCCACAAGTAAGAAAATTGGGGTTGCAGGCTCTAGTTTTCTGATTAGCCAATCTATAGGTTGCTGGGATCCCAGGAAAGTTGAAACAGAAAATCAACAGGGAATCCCAATATGGTTCTTCTGAAAGGGAATGGTTTTTCTTTAAGAACATCCTCTAGATGGCAAAGATTCATATATCTGAATTTTTACCCATCCAATTCAGAATACCAATTAAGAGAAGAGATTGAAAGAGGTGGGAAAATATAAAAGTTTCCTCATTTCCCAAAATGCTCCCTGTATGGCCTGAGTGCTTAGCGCATGTTAAAAGCCAGCTCTCTACCTGCGAAATACATGCTTCATTAGATGCAGCCTTACCCCACTTCACTTTGTGCTTCAGCTGGGAAATTGTAGTCCCTGTGCCATCCATGTGCCATTTTCCATTACCTGGCACAGTGCAAGGCAACACTCAACTGGTAACCACACTTGTGCAGTAAGAGGAGACGGATGACTTTGGCTGTGCTACCACAACTTGCTCCTGCACTGGGCCCAAGCACAGGTAGTGGGATTAGGATAAAAGCTCCGCAGGTGTTGACTGGCTGCTCACAAGACACTTTGCATTGCGTGGCTGGCAGAACACAATAGAGTACCTGGCTTTACAAAATGTAAGGTAAACAGAAACAGAAAAACTTGACGTGAGAACAGTGTGGTTCAATTAAAAATCTGTGAATAATTGTAGCCTTTGGATTGCATTATCTTCTGAGCACTGGACAGAATTTTAAGGACAAGAACTTTTTTTTTCTTACTGTGGGAGAAAGTTTGCCGTTATTTTCCCACCTTCTAAACAAGAGTAGAAAAAGACATACTTTCTGATTGAAGTGAACTTGCATTACTGAAGTCAAAGCTGATTTGTTAGTGAATGAAGCATATGAGCATGTAAGGAATCCTTCCTTCTTTCCTCCAGGATTAGTGGGAAATAAACCCCAGTTTTGGGAAGAAAAAACATGTCTTAAATAAACAATTAAAACACTGAAATCTAGAGGAAGCATGAGTGGGAGACGATAAGGGAAAACAGTAATTTTTCCCTCCTATTTTAGCACCTACAGAAGTGATATCCTGTTGCTGAACATTAGCATAACTGTATCGTTAATGAAAAACTGAGAACAAAATAGTTGTTTATCTTTACACAGTTCCCTTTACAATTTCTCAGCCCATGTTATTGCAAATATTCAGCCCAATCATTAGCTAAAAAAAAAAAAAAAACAGAAAAAAATGAAAGAAAATAGATTGGAATTTTCTAGCTTGATCTTCAGAAGGAGAGGGAGTGCTTAAAGGAAAAGCAAGAGATAAATGTTTTTCTGATTAGGTGAGACTGGAGGAGGAAGAAGATGATCCCCCTCCCCGCCCCTCAACCCCCGGGTTTGCTGCTGCAGTTCCAAAAGGTGGGAATTGGCCTCCTTGCACTTGGCGCTGGGACAGCAGCTTGACCAAACCTAAGCTGAGGCTGAGCTTGAGCTGTTTTGCAGGTGGGCACAGGCTCAACTGCTTGCAGGACACAGAGCATACAAATACAAGTGAACACACAAGAGCAAACTTAAATGCTGTTTTTCATTGTTGCTGCAGCTTTGCTTTTTGAGTGATCACTTTTCCTGTTACAATCTTTTTTTTCTTTCTTTCTTTCTTTTAATGTCTTCACATTCAGAATCCTTTAATGGTCTGATTTTTCCTTATGGAATGGTGGATTGGCTAGTTGAAACATGCTTACCCACACCTCTGCAAGAAGTTCTCATATGCTTTATGTGTTAGAAAATGCAAAGAAAAGATTGTTCTGTCAAAAACCAAAGAGAGAGTTCTTTCTTCCTGCAGTCATGCTGTCTGTGGCTGGACACGAGAAAACTAGCCCTTTCTGCTCCTGCTGTCTTTCTCCTGCTTGTCTCTCAAGTGACAAGGACATTAGTGTTAATTTTAACGTCCACGTGATCACATCTTTGGAGAATACCCTGGAGCATGGTACAAGTATGAGTTGTGCCTTAAAACATCCATTTGAGCCTAGTAAGGGTGTTCTTTCTGACACACCCACACAGGAGACAGACACAAAGAGCTAGAGAAGAGAGCACCAGCTCTGCTTTCCTATATACCTGTGTAAAACAGGCATTACTGCTGAGGTAAGCAAGGTTAAATCACTCTGTAAAATAACTGCATCTGAAATCTGTCCTCAGTTTTAAAACAGTTTTGAGGACATATAGGCTCTGCAGTGCACACTTCAGCAACCACATGTGGAGATCAATTTGACATGCACAGATGTGGGCATTTTCTGTCCAGTATACATTGGCTGAGAATAATACAGCAAGTGAACTGAAAGTCAACATTCACAGTCACTCCTCATAGCCTTTTTTCCAAGCTCTTTGAGGCCCTTGCTGTGGATTTCAGACATTGGGTCCAGATGTGCAAAAAATAAAATCTGTTTCTTTGTGTGCTGTCCTTCTCACTTCACTCACCATTTTTATGAAAAACAATATTTAAAAAAGACAGTTTCAAAGAATGTGTTCAAATTCACCCTTCCTCTTAGTTTTACCATCATCACTTAGGCATGTAGCAGGCATGCATAACATATTTGGAGACCGTTCTGAAGGTTATCAGTGAATTCTATATTTCTGTTTTAAGTCATAAAGTAACCTGCAAACATTTCCCCACTTTCCTGCCACCTGAAAAGTTAGCAATTAGTCACTGTCCTAGAAGCCATAAAGCAGACCTACAAGAGCCAGGCAATGATATATTATCCATCATATATACATACAGCAAAAGTGAAAGGAAATGAGACACAAAGTCAGAATTGACCTACAGCTTTAAAACATGCCAACATCTTTTCTCTTTTTATTTCCTTTTAACTCAATGACCATCTCCAAGCATGCTAGTACATTATTTCTTTCCTGCAATGGAGTTACACCAAGTTCTATCAAAATGTTGAAACTTAAGAATTAGTCTGTGTTGTTCCAACAATATGTCTGGCCCATGGTAGGAAGGCAAGGAATTTTGCAAGAGCTTCAGATGCTTTGTTATCTTTCTAGTATAAACCTGATTAAATATATAAGTCTGGTAGATATAAACTGCTGGTTTTGGTACTTTTTCTATTACAGTGTTCCAAGACTTACAGTACTGTGGCAGGTGTTACACAAAGCAAAAGAATAAAGACTTGATTTTGCACTGTAGTTATAGTTTTTCTGACTTCAGCATTGTTATCGCTGGCATCCTCCAAAGTCAGCAAGAGAATAATCATATACAGAAAGCACCAGCTGATTTACTAGTAAAATAACAAGAGGACAAAAGCGTGTTTTTGAAGTCTAGTGGTGAAAAAATGGATCTTTTAGAAATATATGAGATAGTCAAGTCTTGCCACAGGAAAGTTTTGTTTAAAGTTCAAATGTTCTTAGCCATGCATGTCTTCTCAATATCAGTTTGAAATATATACTTATGCCCCTGGGCCCTCATTTTAATTGGGGGAAACACCATGTATGGTAGAAGCAGTGCTATACTATTGGATTGGAATTCGAACCCACTGAGAGAGGTGTTAACTTCAGGCTCTTCTCAGGAACAGAACTGTGTTGCTGTGCTCTTGAAAGAGCAGCCTTTGAAGCAGATACGAATTTGCAGAGAAGACCCATCCTTAGCACAGTGCTATGCCAGAGTGAACACTTGGGTGACCGATGTGCTCTGTACTCTAGCAAGAAGTTTTTGTGCAGTTCCAACAAACATACTCCTGTCAGGTCTTGAAAGCAGATGCGGGGTGTTCCAACATGGGTGGTATGGATACGCCTCAAATTGTTTGTTCTTGTGTAATGGTATGTGCTTTTGTGTATGTGAACATGCACGCATGTAGACTTCATGAGAACACTTCTTGTCCCTAATATAAAATATATTCTTTCAAAACAGCTTCCCAGAATAGATTGTGACTCTCCCAAGGAAATGATTACAGAAGACTTTCACAGGTAACAGTCTGCACACTTTTAAAATACACAAAGCTTCGCACATAGGAACACTGTAGAAAAAAATCCTGGGCATTACTTGTTAAAACAGGTTGTATGGCAAGGTGTAATGACAGTCATTTTGGACACCTTTGCTTTCTGCCTTGTTCCATTTTTTTCATGTGCAATGCATACTGAAGACTAGAAAACCAGTGCAAATCCCTGTATCCCTGTCCTAGTGATTTGCTTTTTCATCAGAGTATGTCTCAGCACCAATCTTACCTATGTGTCATATTTTGAAGCCAGTTTGTCCCTGAGTTCATGCAGGTTCAGGAATCCTTGGGGATTCTTCCCTAAGGAAATTATCCTGCAGAGAGACAAGACATAAAATATCCCCATACTGCAAAACCATTGCGGACTTTAGGTAAATTGTTCCAAAGAAATGACGGAAACATCATTTTTTATTGGTTTAAGGACCATGGGAAGACCACCCAGACTGTGTAGCTCAGCCTCTAAGTAAAAGGCATAATGACCTCTCACCATTGTAAGATCACATTACATTGCACCTCAAGGGTACCAGGCTGGTCATAACCAAAAATAAGAAAGTCTAAAGCTCCAACCAGATTTGAGATGCGTTCATCCAACCAAGCCACGAATTCATGCATTAATCTGTCTCTGTGCATCACTCAGCTCTCATCTTACCTGTGCAATATTTATGACACATTGGAGCAACTCTTCAATACCTGGAAGAGGCAGAGACAGTGGAAGTAGGGAACAGGGACCAGTCTGCACTGTGACTTCCAGCCTCTTTCTCTACTAAATCAAAGAAACACAGCATAAGTATGTGACAGCTCAGCTTGACTATCTGTCATAAGTTGCTTGATGAATGTATGCAGGGCAGAGATCCTTCTGCAAATTAACATATTACCCCCAGGAGACCAGAAAGAGAAGGAAAAATAATGTCTCAGTACAGGTAGTCCTGACAACAATGACTGTTATGTCTTTTGAGGCTGTTGAAGTTGCTAGCAAGTGAACTCACATGAGGGAGTACCAGTGTCTCTCACGCTGCTCTTCCCAGCTGGGTGAAACTGCAAACAAAGATAAGGGAGGAAGAAATACAGGTCATGCCTCCTGGAAGAAAAAGGGAATAAATAAACCTGTGTACAGTAAGAAATAAAGCATGAATTACAAGTGGACATAGTGTTGTCCTAAGGGGGAAAAAAAAAAAATCATAGAAAAAGTGGTCAACTTTCCCCAACCAAGTTTTAAATAAACAAGATAATTTGAGATTAAATTTTTTTTCTGGGATTCCAGTAGCGTTTCCATTGCTAATTTCCTTGGATCTCTCAACTCTTGTTTTGCAACTGCAGGTGCTGGCTGCTGGCAACTCTAAGAAAAAGTATATGCTTTCTAATGCACCTTTATAAGAAAGGCTTTTTCTAGGGAGTGAATAAGGAGTTTTGTAAGATAAGAAGGAACGAGTACATAAAAGGAGGAAAAAGCAAATCAAGAAGTTTGTTTAAAGTGCATACATATTTCTTCTGAAGTATTTAACTGCCAAACAGCTGACAGGCTTGCTATGACACTTGACCTGCCAACAGTTCTCTCTACAATCCCATACTTTAGAAAAGCACAGTTTGAGGGAATTCTGTCAACCTATGTATATTTTCCTTTCTTCTCAGAAAAAGAGGTATTACTGGTGCCTCTACTGATATTTCAAAAACAGTCAGCTCTTGGCTTTTGAATAAATATTTTTGAGAGTGCCAGAGATTCTAACCCCACAAAGGGAGGTTAAATAAAATTCACAAAAGTCTGTGTGCTCTGTCAAAAACACACACACACCTCACAGAAATGCATACCACAGGACAGATAAAAGCAAAAGGAAAAAGGAGAGTTATATTCAATCCAGAAATAAACCTTAACTATAGAAACAGAAAACCTGTTGGATTTGTTCCAACAAAGCTGGGTCTTGTATAACAACATAACCTAACTTCCAGGGAAGCACATCTCTGGTTAGTATACAATGCCAGAATGTAAGTTATCAGCCTGTATCTAAGTGATAACAGAGGAGAAAGATAGATCTTGGAGGCCTAGTAACTGAAGGGGCACAAACATCTTTTTACATACCCCAGGCCATGATTTGGCAAAGGATTTCCTACCAAACCCATATTTAAGAAAGAAGAGCAGCACTCACCTCAAGGACTTTAGCTTTCTTCAAGAACAACATCATGGTAATTAATTCAAGATAGTACTGGGAAACTTGCAGAAAGGATTTACAGATGCCATCCCCATACTGAGGACTCAGGCCCACAAACCTTTATTCATGTGGGTAGTTTACATTCATTAATGGAGTACTTCTGAAGTCAGTAGGGTGCTCACATGATGCCTCATAACATAAGGAAGACAGAATTGTAAGAAGAGATACTGTTTTTCCTGAGGCCAGCTGATGAATCTGGCATTCCAAGTTTTGCATGCAGATGTCCTTTTTTATATCTGTTCAAGCAGAAAAGCATTTGCAAGACAAGGTTCTATTCAAGTGTCAGATAACTTCAACAGAGTTAATAGCCATTGACAATAATCAGACCAAGAATTCACGATGTCGAGAGGTGAATTTTAGAATGCCATAAAAAAAAAAATCATTAAGGAACCTATGAGCTGGATAAAAGCAGGATGGAGAGTACCAAGTATATAACATCAGTATGTAATGTAACTACAAAGGTACATTCATATATCTGGCAAGTACACAGAAAGAACACTTGAAGGAATAAGATTGTTATCTGAATGGGATGGTTGCTGATGACGTTCCCCAAGAGGCACACTTTCAGGCCACTGAAATGTTTGCATTTCATTCCAGTTTACCTACATAGATATTCTTAAACTGAAGGATTTTTAAGTTAAACTGATTTCATGGAGCAGCTCCATCATAGGTTTGGACAGTATTTTCTCTTCTAAATCGCTTTGGAAATGTAAGTACTATAAATCACTTCTATGCCTGCACCTGCAGAGTAGACATTTGATTTCCCTCTTTGTTGAGCAAGTTTCTTGGAGAAGTAGGGCAGAAAGGTTTTCAGATGCAAACAATGTAAGTGAGAACAAAGGGATGAACAGGATGCAAATTTTGCTCTTTCCTTTGAGGAATATAAGGTTACAGTGATCCAATTTTGAGCTGCCTTGTCTTTGTTCACCTGAGTATTCTTCAAATAAAGAGATCATATTCACATGCCAGAAATAGTAAAATGATTTTTCTTGCTTTCTTTTGTCATCCGGTCCCTAACGAAGAAATGTCACAAAATAAGTTTTGAGTATTTTTGAAAATGATCTAATTTCATTAACTTTGACTAAGAATCTCACATAACAATACTGAAAGAAACCAATATGATTGCAGAAAAGCTCCAGATGGATTGAATCGTGAAAAAGGAGTTATGAGTTTTCGTGAGAAAGGACAACATTTCTGCGTGGAGTGCAACTAATACAAACCTTTCTGTTTATTCACTGAAGCAAGAATTACATGATTTCATAGACACATAGCTAGCAACATGAAAATATTCAGCACAGTAGTGATGTCCAGATAAACCAGGTTTGACCAACAAAGACATCACCCAGATTTAATTACTTATTGTGGATGGCAGATGACAGCAACATTTCAGTATGTGCATGCTGATCCTCATAAGCACATTTATATGATGATGTTGTGCTAGGACCTGACATTCTTCTTGATCATATTCTAGAAAAACACCCACACTGTGCCTTTAAAGTGTACTTTCTCTGTTCAACAGCTGCTAATAGAAATAACCTCTTCAAAATGCTCTACACCTAGAGGCCTTGCACCACCCTTGGGGGAGTTTGATTTTACATAAATGAAAAAGCATATATCATCTTGCCAAACCATATACATTTTTACATATCTGTATCCATACCAGACCAGCACAGTGTGCAACTCCTACACATGTCTTTCTTTCTTCAAGGGGAACCAGTGTCAGCTGCTTAAAAAGAGCAACATAAAACTAATAGCTAAGCAAGAATGCTAACTTAGACAAACTTTTAAGGAGATAGGCAGATAAGAAATCATAGAAGTGTCATAAAACATCACAGAAACACAAAAAAACATATCATTCAATTATTACATTGTACAGTCTTTGATGTGGGGACTTTAGGTTTTACCTTACTCTTTCAATGAAAAAATAGAGGTGCATCTTGTTACTACTTTCACAAAAGAACCTTCTACCGTCAGATAATGACAGCACTCAATGTGATCGCGCCTGAACTGAAATCGCTTTACAACCTCCCGTGCTTGTTTTTTGTGACCTTTGACTTGACAGCTTTGCAATATATTCATCAATATGGTGTTAAGGACTTAATTGAAGTCTCAGCTTGGATGTGTAAGCATGTGTAAGCCACTCTTTTGTTTAAGCCAGCCTCTGCAATGGAAAGCTCTTTCCACCCTGGGAGGACAGGCTTGTGTTCAAAAGAGTGTGCAGCCATTTAGATTTCTGCCCCAGTTATTTTGTCCTGAAAGAATCCATCTCACCAAATGACTGCTGCTGCATCAGCAGTCTGCTGCATTATGCTTCAAGTGACTCATGCTTTAAGTAGTGCATCCAACAGCTCAGAACAGGGCAGGTGGCATATTCCAGTTCAGTATTTTCTTTAAAAACACTACTGAATGCAGAGTGGTATAGCATTACTAACAAACCTCCTTCTCACCTATTGCACTTACTGCAATTTCTCACTACAGCAGACAAAACCAATATAGTCTTATCCATTAACACTGACAGACTTAAGCCTTATGGTTTAATCACTAATGAAAATAAACCTCAGTGACAGTTGTGTTGTAGCCCTAATGATCTAAAGAAACATGCAGAACAAGGTTTTAAGGTTTTTAGATAAGTATTCTGTTAGGTTAACTGGTATCACTGAAAAAAAAGCCCTTTTCCAGCTTGTGGGCCTCAAAATCTTCCTTCAGACTGTGGCACTACGGCTGCCTACTTTTTTATCTAAAGGCCACGGATGTTATTTATTTTAATGAAACATATTTCCACCACCTACAAAGTTTTTCTTGCAAGAAGATTTTGTGCAATAGTCTTGCTTGTGAAACTCCCCCAATTCTTCAAAGCACTCTAACACCACATAGATCACTGGAGTCCATTTTGAATGTCTTCTAAAATAACATACTGTCTTATGTAGAGGCATAGTTTACAGACAAAAGATAGCATCTTTTATTGGACTAACTGATATAGCTGAGGAAGAATACCAGCTACAGAGTTCTTTGCACATAGAGGCTGCTCAAAGTGCCTATCTTAATAAATCAAATATAACATGATTCTTACACTCAGGAAAATTATTCTGAATGCAAAATCATAACCAGTGTGACTTTATATAGCTGTTAACCTCCCTCAATAGTGCTTGGACTGATTGCATCAATGAATCAAGATGTCATTGTTGCTTTGGTGCTTACTCTCAAAGGAAATTTTGTTCAGAATCCATATTTCCATACTATTGTACTGGCACATCATTTATATTTTATTTATATGCACCCTCAGACTTTGTTCTGAGCATCTCACAAGCATTTTTCTTACAGCACTCCAAAAATCAGAGAATTGTTAGTATTCTCTTAATCACAGAAGTGGAGACAGAGATCCAATAATACGCCCCAAATCACAACATCAGCCTGTGAGAGAGCTGAAAACAAAATCTATGTTCTCCTATGTGACTCTCCAACTCCCTAGAGACATGACTTTAAGGCTGCTTTGTAATCAAAGATATGATTAAAGCAGGAACAGAAGTGCACTGGTTTACATTAATCTGGTTAAGATGTCTACGAACAATATAGCAAAGGCAATGCGAGTCATCTACAGTCTATGAGTGGTTGTTTATATTGCTAGCTTACTCTGATGTTTCTGGTGTTGTGCTATCCACGGCTATTATAGAAAAAGAAGCAAAGTTAGGCTTATAAGGACTGAAGTTGTCCCTTTGACTGCTGTGTAGACATAGCTGCAGTCCAATCCTAAGTGTTTGATGTGTATCTTACAAATTGAGCTTAAGCAGAGCTCTACCCCAGGACTAATACTTCTTTTACGTTCACCTCTCATGGGAAGAAGAATGAATCCATAAAGTAGTTTATACTTTGTAAGTTTTTCAAGTACTCTGTTCCTGTCACATGCTATCAGCAGTACGCAACTAACTACTTTATTATGGGTGAGCTGTGAATGGCAAGTGCTTAATATCAGGTGGACTCTAGGGTAAATCCACTTAGTGAGCAACTATCTGTCATATGGTTTGAGAATGCACCAACTGTGTTTCAATTTCTCTTAGTGGCATTGCATATATATAGCATCTGTAAAGGACACAAATGCTTGGAATGACCATCAGCTAGGGAGCACCCATCTGGAGAAGCCCCTGAACAGGAAAAAAAAGTCTACCAGGAAAGAAAGACACATGGTATCCACAAGGAATAAAAACCAAACGGGCCAGAACTGAATGAATTGGGCTTGCTCACCTCTCTGCCAGTCTTCACTTGCATTTACATACACATTTTCTCAGTGAGGTTTCTCCAGAGCTGCAGCTGAGTGCTGGAGCCAAGACGCATTCCAGGCAAAAGGCTGCAGGCTCCCTTCTGTCAGCATTGAAATCTCTTCTTGACAACATAATTTAGGTTTCAGTGCATATCTTTCCATTACCTTGCACTTCACTCTTCATCAGGAAGTATAACCCAAGAAAAAGAATGGGTGTTGGAGACATGGTCCTTTCACATATTCACCCACATACAACATTAACCCCTTTAATGGATAGCTACTCAGAGCTGGACAGCTTTCTCTTTGAACTATCGGCTGGCATGACAAAGGATTTGTTAGATGTTTAGGTGATTTAGAGTGGTTCTAAGGACACACATTCCTCCAGAGAACCCTCAGGCAGCTCCTAGTTAGAATACAAGTGTTCAACCTCTGTAGATTCTCAAATGCTCCTGGTATGAGGAAGAAAGGAAAAACAGGGTGGGAGCGAGTGGGAGAAGGAGGCTTAGACCAAGAGACAAATCACTTTTCATTTTATCCTCCCAGTCATCTTTTAACTTTTTGTGTTCTGTCAGCGTAAAAGCAAATGTTGGGTGGGAGTCATCATTAGTACGTCAAGTCCACAGGAAACTCTGAAGTCTGAGCAAGTTTGCTAATGTTAGTGAAACTTTGGTTAAGTTTGAGGTGATTTGAGTACAGGCAAGAATGCCCCAAAAAGCAGTTTCTCCCTGGTTTCACAGTTTTCAACCAATGCCATCATAAACACTGTACCCACCAGTTCCTTGATGTGACACCCTTAGCAACAACCTAACAGGCCCAGAAAATACAGTATGACCATGCAGAACTGTCGTTAATGACTGGTAACCAGAAGAACATCTATAGAGGAAGTAAGCCAGAGGCTGACACCAAACCATTACTGTCGATTCACTTACAAATAAGAATTGCAGTAAGGGGATACAGAGCGTAAATCATGACACTTCTGGGAAATGACAGCAGAAAGAACAGGATGGAAACTTACTTTTTCTTACCAGAAGAACTGTGCTCTAGGCTGCTTTTGATATTATTTCTTCTCTAATATAGGATTATAGGTGCATTAACAACAAAATTGTAATTCATTCAAGTCTAGGGATCATTTTTAAGTGTAATTTGGGAATATGCTGATGGCTTTATGATAGCATGGTATCCATTCAGATTATTATTAAACTCATACTTGCAGAGACTTGTGAAGAAAGAATATTAATCTTCTGCAAAAAATGATGTTTGTGACTCTTGCTTTAGCAATTATTCATTTAGCAGCATCTTGCTGTGCATTAAGGCATCAAATAAATTGGTGCTCACTAATTTGGACTCTATTGAGAACTGAGCATTGAGTAGCTCAGACTATCATTATCTCCCCTTTGATTGGGAAAGTTTTTGTTCACACACAGTAATGGGTGGTTGTATTCCTTAAGGAGAGGGACATTATTCAAATATCTGCTGTGATGCAGAAGTAATTTCCTTTCTTTCTTGGTTACCTGTTAACCCTGTTACAATGAATCTCCAGTCTGATTTTCTTGATAATGAGCATCCAATCATCCCTCTGGCAGAAATGGTGTTACAATGGGAAGCAAAAGCTCAGCTTTATTAAACTGTCAGAGTTATACAAAAGCAACTCCCATGGTGTATTGGCTCCAAATCTGTTTGTATAAATGTCACTGCCAAGTCCCACGCTGGAGGACTTCAGGCTGGGCCACGGCAATTCCCTATTGCATCACAGAGGATTTCTATAGTGTGCTTTTGTTCTCTTTAGCAGCCAGTGGAGAGGGTATGAGACCAGGTCTCGTTTGTTGTTGGCATCCCGATGCACTGCCGGTAGACGCGCTGGGAGCATGCTCTGAGCACTCGCAGGGCTGATGGTTATGTGCAGGCGCCTGAGTGCTCAGCCACACGGATCCTTTTGGTTAAGGAGGAGCTGTGCTATATGTGCTACTCTTCCAATGGGATTTTTCTCTGAATCTCTGACATCATGATCTTTTGGAGGAGTTGTGTGTGTGGGGGGTGATTTCTGCACAGAAGCAGTGGTCTGGCCACCAGCCCTTCTTTCCCTACCCCACTCCTCCCTGGGAGCTGACGAGCAAGGGCAGTGAGGGAGCTGCATACGCCTCAGAGCCACATCTGGCCGAGGCAGACTTTTGCTGGTCCCTCGAGAGAAGCATGGTGCTCAACAGTGTTTGCTGCTCTGTCACCTTCTCGCAAAACCACCTTCTCAGCTTTCTCCATCCAGCCCCTGTGTCCGATATGCCCTTCCTGAAACAAAACTGAAGGTGTCTCCCTCTCATCCCCAAGTATTACCACCAAAATTGTCTGCCCATGCAGCCTGGAAGTCAGCTGAGTTCACAACCTTATGTCCTGGCTACCTGATAGAGCTCGCATTCATCTTCTCCACCTCTACCCTAACATCCCTCCTTTGAATGCAAGCTCCTTGGAGCACTTACAGCTTGGCCACCCTGTTTGAAATGTGTTGGTCCCTACACAGCATCACGAACATATAAGTAGGCTGAAGAAAAGCATGGACTTATGATCTTATTTATTTATGTTTATTTTTATTTTGTTTGTATTTATTCATTCTTTATTTCCACTGAAATTTTATAGCTGCCAGCTGGCTCCCAGACTGATAGCCAGTGACCATCCCTGGGGAGTTCTGACTCTTACTGCTCTGAGGACATCTCCTGCACAATACATCAGGGATTTTTTTGAACAAGCTTTGTTCTATTGCGTAGGCCACAGATAGGCTGGGTGAGGCACATGGAAAGCAAACCTCACTCTCCAAATACCCCTGGTAACAGATCTGAGTTTGTTCCAAACAGTAGCTCATCTTTGTGTTATTACTTTTAAGGTCCCTCCCTCCATATGGAACTATGAATACAGTGGTTACACTTCCCAGAGCAGGCTGTCTCACTGGCAAATGAAAATCATCTTGCGATTTCTAGAGCCTATGCAAATGGATTTAATTAAGTCTATTATAATCTGTTGTTACTAAGAGGCCTCAGCAGAAAAGCCTGACACTTCCTTAAACTCCACTCCAACAGCAAAGCTGCTCTTCTAAGCCTATGTTACACAGGGTAGGAATTTCACTTGTCTAGACTGCACTGTGCAAGAATTTCACACGTGGAGAGCATCATAATTCCAAGACCCATCAACAGTGCAGTAAACTAGATTTGAAGTATGGTTTAGACCAAATAACATCATAAGGTAATTTTTGTCCAAAAATTGAGACTGGAAATGCAATCACTTTCCCACTGAACTGATCAGAGGGGAAGCATTTACATGTTAATAGGAAAATTTGGTCAAGCATGCATCACTTGCATTGTCACCCATATTTGTGTTCAACAAAATCAGATCATGAAGGTTCTGGGTAGTAGCTGTGCTGTATAAAACATCATTTTCACTGGTAGAAGTATACACAAAGTCTGAGCTATATTTATGATTTCAAGCAATTGGGAAGGTTTGTGAAATCCCAGGTGCTTCAGCCTGTCAAGGTTATATTTAGGCATCAAAAAAAGTGATCTGATTTTTAAAGGTGCTGAGCAGAGCACCTCCAACTGCAGTCAATTAATGGCATATATAATTTCAAAGCACATCCTGACCACACACAAACACAAAAATGCAGTTGGCCAGATTGTCAGCTAGCACATAAGCTTTATACCAGTTGAGAGCCCACCCTGATATTTCAAGAGATTTTGCTGTAACTATGTATAATTTTAGGAGTATCTCAAGCCCTGCTTGTATTTTACATCCTCTTTCAAGCACAGGATAAGTTCATCATGCAGAGGAACTGCTTTTTCATTTTCGTGCCCTGACTTTTGTTTTGGGCATCCTAAATTTTTCAGCCCTTCAGCACCCCTGAATGTGAGCTGATAGTAGTGTTTTCATGCACATGGTGCAAGCATTGTCCTTCAGTGAACTGAAAACATTTCCACTAAGAAAAAAAAAAAGAAAGGATTTTTGTACAGTCTAAAAACACCATGGCATGCATAGAACCTATGGCGGATATTCCAGAGACACAGGTAAATATTGGTTCTCATCATTTTTGCTCAGATCAAGTGTAGATTCTGTGAAACAGGGCCCTTCAGAGAAATTACTTCACCAGTCAGAGAAACAGGAACACCACAGATCTCTTCCTGAAACAAGTCTCTGCGTATGTGCCCTTTTGTTGTTTCATCTGCACAATGGAGTCATGAACAAATTTCAGGGACATTATTTCAGTAGCCACCTTTGAAAAATAGTTTCTGAAAATAGGATGAAACGTATTGTTTTGCAAATATGTTTTAATATGAATGACCAAGGTGGACAAATTCTACATTTCTTTTTCTCCCCCCAGAAACTTCCAGTGAAAAAAGCCCTTACTAGCCAAATCAAGTTCAGCAAATCACAGCTTCTCCTGCATTTCAAAGTGCTTTTTAGTAATTTAACAGGCTAAAAGAGAGAGAAATTATTTCACCTACATTGCTTCTGCATCCTCATGTAGCCATGCACCTGCACCACATCAAGCAAAGAGGATACAGAGAACATCAGTCTACTCTGCAGAGTCTCTTAGCTGAAAACTCCTGGCAGTTTTTCTCTCAAAGCATTGTAATAAAAAGTCAGAAGGCAAGGCCACTATCTATCTCACAATACCATCTTTTCTTCAAATGCCAAATGCAAACCATATGGCTTCTATTGCTTCCTCTTCCTTTGCATTCTTTACAGATGTCGCATCTTTAAAAATACTCCTTTCAATATAGTCACTCTGGTTTGATTTTTTTTTTTCAGAAACGTGTTTTTAATTTTTATCCCATTTTACTGGTGTTTAAAGAGAAGCATTAAAGTAGACCTAACATAATGACTGTGTGTTTTGTAAACATATACAGAGAGAGGAAGAAGTGTTGGCAAATAACAACGCGGGCTTGAACACAAATAAAAGTAATCTTAAAACTAGTATAAAAATACAGTTACCAGCTTCAAAGAAAAGCAATCAGATTTGAAACCAAATTCTGTTCAAACACTTAAAATGTGATAGTGTTTATTATAATATTATCCTCAGACTCTTAACTGACTTGCTTCATATGCACAGCAGAACTGCATTTCCAAACATTTTCAGTCGTGTTGAAATCTGACTCCTCAAGTGAGGATAAAGTTCAAGGAAATGGTATTACTGGAAGAGATGTAGAAACAGTAATGCTGACTGTCAGAGAATCTGGACCATGGTAAAAGACAGGAACTGTTTTACAGAGAATAGCTCCCACTCCAGATTATCAAGACAGACTAAGTGGGATAAAATATCATTTTAAGAACAGTTTAGAGCATGAGAATTTTGTTCTGTGGTAACTTACCAAGTTTCAAAAGCTGTCTTAATTGGCATAAAAGTAAAATCTTTCACAATTGTTTGTGAAATACAAGGGTAAAGAAAGCTGTATTTTCAGATAGAAAATATGAAGTGTTTGATTCAGTCCCTCTGCCTCTTATTCTCTCATCAGAAAAAAACAATAAAACCAGCACCTCAGAAAGTTTTCTGTTGAACATTTGATCTTAAATGATGGGTCTAATTGTTTGTGCTTTAAAAAATTGAGCTTTTTAAAAAAACAGTAATACACTTCTGTCAAGAATACACTCTACAACCCATTTACAGAATGGAAGTGGGGAGTGGAGGAGGCAAGTGGTTTCTCAAGGTCACAAAGAAAGTCCTTTGAACCCATATCTCCAAACAACACAGCACGTCAGTTACAAGAACAAACATCCTCTCACTGTCCCCAAAACAGATGATGGGTCTGGAAGCACACATCATTTTTCTAAAAAGCTGCCAACTAATGTAAGAATTATCACTTGCTGTTAAAGTGTTTCAGATCTCTCTTTAAGAAATGCATTATTTATACTCTACAAGAGAATTTATTGCTAACAAGAGGGTCAGCACCAGACCTTTGCAACATCAAAATGCCCCTGTGAGTGTCAGGAAAGATTTCACCATATACATTTCTTGAGGGTACAAGGGCATAAAGGTAGAACTTGACCTCAGCAGTGGTTATAGATGGGAAACTTGAAACACAAACATTTCTTTACCAGGCTGTCTAATGACAAATACCTTGCTGAGACAGTGTGATTTTAAAGTACGCTGACTTCTTTGGATGTCAAGGACAAAGTGGCTGAGATACAGATATCTTTAATTCAACATATGCCTGGCTCTTGAGGCAAATTCTAGAAAGTTTTTTTCTAAGAATAAACAGGAACGTTTTGAGCCAGCCAACCCAGATTTCTTCCATCTCTTGTGAACATGATGGACTTCACCCAGTAGGCCTGTAGAAGGTGAACCCTCAGATGAGGGTATGTCTCAGTCCTATGTGGGCCTGCATTATGATATCCATATCCCTGCCTGCTGACATTTGGTTGAGAGCAAAGGGCTAGAGAATAGCAGCCCTTACTGCCGAGGCTGCATTGTAAGAGATAGAGAGACGAAGATGTTCTTTGTGGACAGAATGGCTTCTTCTCCACAGCCGACAATAGATGTAGCATTCCCAGCATCCCAGGTGACACCCACAGCACTGCAACTGCTCTTTACCAGCTAACCAAATGGAGTTTCTCTGGATCTGTGTGTATTTCTGCATTACCCAATCACAGATTTATTTTGCCTGAGATGCATGGAAATTCACACTCAAAACAAGCATTTGTTAATTGACAGAACTTCCCAAGCTGCAATAGAAGTCCCAGATTCTCGGTGCTAGTCCCTTCCTGTCTGCTCCCCAGCTGTGGTTACTCTCCCCTACCCATTTCAAGCCATGTAGGTCTAACCACCACTGGTTTTCAAGAGCAAAGAACAGACATTGCCAATCAAACTTCATTTCTAGAAGTTTGCTAACTGGCAAAGCCTCCTTCCTTGTCCCTAAGAGACCACCCTTGTTTCAAAGGGCAAACAAGAGATTCCCCAGTCATCCACAGGAAACATGTTAAATCCTTTCAGCACAGATTAGAGCCAATACTGTTGGAATACTGGCAGCACATCAGTCCCTGATACTAACGGAAGCTCTGTTTTCCATCTTAACCATGTATTCAGTCAACCCTTTAAGATGTAAGTCTAATTTTGACAGCTTTAGGTTCAATATATTACATTAATTTTAATTGCCTACCAGATGTAAGAGATATAATGATGTCTACTCTTTCTGTGTATTGTAACTTACCTGCATATAATTCTAGCTCAGACCAATAAGAATTTGTGAAAGGAAGTATAATTCACTGCAACAGTCCCATCCATTATGCTTTCCCCTGACAGCCCACCATGAGGACAGTGCATAACTAGTCTTCCTAACTTATAAAGTACTCTTCCATCCCAAATCTTGGGATTTTCTGTCACATTTCACACTGAAATCATGGTTGTTTTGATTGAACAAAGGTTACAGAGTTTTGCCTAGGTTTACAAAATCATTAGTGGTTTATATTAATTAAAGGGGGAGTGGGCGGGTGTTGTTTTAAATTCTCTCTTATGTTGGCATCTCCTCCAAAATATTTACCTGTTTCAAACACATGTGGTTTTATGTTTCTGTGTACTAAAGAATCTGATCAGCAGCTGGGTCTGCTGCCATTTTGTGAAATTGGATAAATGCAGTCAGTTACAAAAAAGACACTAAACCACTTCATGGGAATTTAGTCTAGATTAAAGGAAAACAAAGAAATAGCCCTTAAAAGACCCTTCAGAAAAAAAAAAAAAAAAAAAAGACAAAAAAACACACTGAAAGTTTGATGCTATGTTCTTTAATTTCCATGAATAACATGTCATTTAATCCTTTTTATCTCCTGTTAACTCTGTGGAAGACCAGATCTAGCAAAGAAATCCAGGCCAGCAGGCAGAACATAATTTTGATAGCACAAACCTGATTAAAAGCAGAAAAATTAAAAGACTCCAAAAGCAGAGAACCACAAAAATCAAAGTGAAAGATAAAAATGTTTTGCCTAGTCGTGGCCATGAATCAAGTTGAGGTTCTTAGTTCAGGATCAGCAAACAATCAATAGAAACCAATAGAATTTGATCCTTGTTAGAGAAGAAGACAAGACTTACTGAAAGATGAGCAACCATGTCTGAACTGAGCTCATGTGAGTTTCTCTCATGAGAAAGTGGCACAAAACAACAGAAGTGTCATGAAGTCAGATTAGATTTTGGACTTAAATAGCAGAATGACTGTCATATAATTTTGATAACCTTAAGATAAGAAAAAGGGTCTTTATTGGTTCAGGAGCCTGAAAACCCCAGGGGGCACTGAGCAAGGGGGGCATGGAACAAGGGGGGGCAAGACAGGGAAGTCAGAGTTGGGATTCCCTAGGTCTCAACTCACTGCTCTAGATTTCAAAGGCTTCACGGGCTCTGGTTACAGAACATCAGCAGCACTGGCTGAACGGGTGCGGTTGTAGACTCTGTTTCTAAGTGTTGTTTCTCTTCCCTGGCCCAGTGGCACTTGCTGATGATAACCAATTCACATGGGCTCATATTTATGTCCGTGAAATAGCATATCACAAACTTTACTATAACTGAAAGAAAGGGCTGAGTTGAAGCAGCAGAGAAGATAGCTGAAGGCCATCTTTCCGCATTGGTCTTCTCTTACAACAATCACAGACAGCCACTGTCAGCTCTAAAAGTACTTTGCAAATAGTCTACAGATGCATTAGCAAAAATCATGTTGCTAGTAGCACGTTTATTAATTTCAGACATGAAACAACAGACACTGCAACACACAGATTTATCTTAACCCCTTTTTGCAGACAGAGCAACACAGAGTAAAAAGCAAACCCATATGTGCCAAAGGAATTTGCTCATAACTGCAGAGTGACATGAATTTTCCTCTGATATTCATGATGGAAATTGCTCTGGTTTTGCAAGCCAGCTTGTCAAACTCACAAAGGAAGTACTGTGACCGCAGCTGCCAGAGAAGGGTTGCACGTGTGTGTGTTTGTGTGTAGATATCTAACGTGCACATGTGTGCATACATGGAAGAAGCCTGGCTTCATCCCACCGTATGCTGTTTACCTTTGCAGAGGTTCACACTGGATGATAGGCAGCAGAAAAGGAAACAAAGGCTTTCTACAGAGCTGACTGCACTGGTGAAGATGAACAGAGGCACACAGTGGATTTCACTAACTCTGATAATCAAGTTCATAATGCTGAGTTATCAGCTGTGCTACAGAGCATATTGTCCCCTGCCCTTTACCCAGGAGAGAAGGATTTCTTGGTATTTCTCTACCCATGCACATTAAAACAATTGCTTGCAAGTTTAAGGAAGCTCATATGGATGAACTATTGTTGCAAAAGCATTGACTTCAAATGAGGTCTCAGTGCATATGTTATTAAAGTTATTCCAAACCACTAAGCAAACAGCAGATATTGATGATAATGCAAGTCTGGAGGCTGTTGATTCCCTTCTGTGCAGTGAACAGCAGTTCTGATGTAGACCAAGTGATACTGCTGTTTGAAGAGTTTGGGGTGAGGCATTAGAGGACCTAACAACTCTGACACACATGGCTACTGACAAGTAATGGATTCAGTTTCTTTAATGTCAACCAAAATTTGACAGAGCCCAACTTAGCTGGTCAGACAAGTAGTCACTGTGTGTATACAAGATAAAAAAGTGTCTTGGTTAAGGGTGGGGGGCTCTGTTCTCTTGTAAAATTCCTAGTTTTCCTGAAAAAGGAAATTCACATTTTTCCCTCAAGCAAGTATCACAGTCTTTTTGTGCTTTATAACAAAATATTGATATTGCATTTTGCTATTCTCCATGTATCAGACAAAACATGTCCTGACATAAGGCTTTCTGCAGAGAAGTTTCACTTCTTATACAGCTGTTCAAACAAACTTTAAAATACTCAGTTGTTTTTTTTTTTTCCAAAAGTTGCATTGCACTTTCTTGTAAATAGTGGAGTGTTTTTTTCCCACCTAAATTGCATGTAATAAAATAGAGGCAGTTATGCTTTTGAAACAAACCATAAACACAGTTAATATAAGCACCTACTCCTTTGAAATGCTTGCTTCTTAGTAGACAGACTGTTATTTTTGCCAAGTGTGTCAATACAAAGAATCTGAAGTATTTCCAAGAGGTGATCTAGAAGAGGCACTAACACATGGGAATGAGTACTATGATACTCCTCCTGCATTTGACACAATCAAGTGATCCCCAGTAATTCTGAGCCTGTGGTGGAATGCTATTGATGTGCTACAGCTGAAGAACCTGTTCCGTATTTTGGTGCTGACTGTCATAGAATCATAGAATGGCCTGGGTTGAAAAGGACCTTAAAGATCATCTAGTTTCAGCCCCCCTGCTCTGGGCAGGGTTGCCAACCACTAGAGCAGGCTGCCCAGCGCCACATCCAACCTGGCCTTGAATGCCTCCAGGGATGGGGCATCCACAACCTCTCTGGGCAACCTGTTCCAGTGCCTCACCACCCTCTGAGTGAAAAACTTCCTCCTAATATCCAACCTAAATCTCCCCTGTCTTAGTTTAAAACCATTCCCCCTTGTCCTATCACTATCAACGTGTGTGAACAGGCATTCCCCCTCCTGTTTATATGCTCCCTTCAAGTACTGGAAGGCCACAATGAGGTCTCCCCGGAGCCTTCTCTTCTCCAAGCTAAACAAGCCCAGTTCCCTCAACCTTTCCTCATAGGAGAGGTGTTCCAGCCCTCTGATCATCTTAGTGGCCCTCCTCTGGACCCGTTCCAAGAGCTCCACATCCTTCTTGTGCTGGGGGCCCCAGGCCTGCACGCAGTATTCCAGGTGGGGTCTCACCAGAGCAGAGTAGAGGGGGACAATCACCTCCCTCTCCCTGCTGGCCACCCCTTTTTTAATGCAGCCCAGGACATAGTTGGCCTTCCGGGCCGCAAGCGCGCACTGCCGGCTCATGTCCAGCTTCTCATCCAGCAGGACCCCCAAGTCCTTCTCTGCAGGGCTGCTCTCGAGTTCTTCTTCTCCCTGTCTGTATAAGTACCTGGGATTGCCCCAGCCCAAGTGCAATACCTTGCACGTGGCCTTGTTGAACCTCATTAGGTTCTCTTGGACCCACTACTCCAGCCTGTCCAGGTCCCTCTGGATGGCATCCCTTCCCTCTATTGTATCGACTGCACCGCTCAGCTTGGTGTCATCTGCAAACTTGCTGAGGGTGCACTCGATTCCATCGTCTATGTCGTTGATAAAGATGTTGAAGAGCACCAGTCCCAAGACCAACCCCTGAGGGACACCGCTTGTGACCGGCCTCCACCCAGACATAGAGCCGTTGACCACCACCTTTTGGCTGCGACCAGCCAACCAATTCTTAATCCACCTAACAGTCCATCCTTCAAATCCACACCTCTCCAATTTAGAGAGAAGAATGTGATGAGGGAGCTCATGGCTGTTACTTGCCAACTGATGTAAATTAAGAGCCATGAACCATGAATGTGGTGACTGTCCTTTACTCAGATATTACTTCTTCAGTCTTGTAGATTTTTTTTTTCTTTTGAGGTTGAAGGGGTCATTATTACCTCTGGCATCAGCTTGTAACAGCTGTATACATCTGCAAAAAACAGGAAACACAAGCAACTATCATTGTATCAAGGCACTCATCTTCAGAAGGGATCTCAAGCCACAGAAATGCAATGGTGGCTAAACAGCCCCATCTGATCCCGTTATGACAAACCAAAGCACAGTTCACTGTGGGCAACATGCAGTTAGCATGATATTTTGCTAACGTTGTAGGTGTTTTAATGTTACATCAGATGTTGTCAGTCACTAATACATAAAGTGACAAATGCTCATTCAGCAGTCTTGAAATTAATTAAAACATATTACTACTTGCCAATATCTGAAAAACAGCTGAATACACTGGTAGGGAAAACAAAAGAAACAAAAGAGAGGTGAGATTTTGCAAAAGTAATTTATGCCTAGTTTTGTTTGTCATGTTTGTGAAATTTAATGACACTGATGCTCTATAAAAACTACCTGGAATCAAGGGTGCCACCTTACCACTTTCGTATCACTTTAATCTTGTTTTTATTTTGATTGACAGAAAATAGTCCAGTGTAATCCAGTTAGAGTTATCCCCTTCATTTTATTTCAAATTTGATCTCATTCACTTTTTAATGTTGTGGCAAGTACATATGTAAGATGCTTCGTGTACTATTTCTTTTCAGTGAAATGACATCAAGCAAAGATGTTTTTTCTGTACCAGAACACATAACAAAATAATAATGACCTGCTTTTAATTTATTTTTATTAAGGATTACTTTCCATTTCACACCTGGGCTTCCTAACTTAAGATTAGCTGACAACATGAAATAGCATTTTCATAGTAAGGACTTGGTGGATATTTCTGTTTAAAAGGTCCATTCAGAGAGTAATACACAGTTTTCTCTTGCATTTAAATGATAAAATTGTCCTGATTTCATTCAGTGGGTAAGAATAGATTTTGTTTATTCTAGGGTAATGACTGGGTCTGTCTTCACTTTTAAAATAGCTTGGTTTTATTTAGGAAAGGGCATTCATACTGGTATGGCTACCCACCCACAAAATTATAGTTAGGACACTGATTTCATCTATTCATCACATCAGCAGAATCAGGCCCAATGTTCTGGAATTGTTTCTTGCCCCATCAACCACATTTTTCTCCCATTCACAAATAGATTTGCAGGACAACTATCAGGCAGATTTTTTTTTTTTTTTGAGTTGTCCTTTTTCTAATTAAAATGTGGTCTTAAAGGAGGAGAAAAAAGAACAAGGGAGAAAAATAATCTCCCTCAGTTCTTCTGCCTGCAAGGTAGAGCATGTTTTTAGAAGTTAGGATAAGGGAAGGCATGCTGGATTGATTCCAGTTATTTGAGTTATAGAGGGAATATCCATCCCCAAAATAGCTTTCATGGCTGTTACTTGCCAACAGATGTAAATTAAGAGCAGATTGGTTTTCATTCAATTTCTTGTTTTCTCAGGTCTCTAATTTCATATTCCTGCTATAGCTGCCTCATTTTATTCCGCACCTCCCTTGCTTCCCTCTACAGCACTATAAAAAGGAGCATTTTCTTCCTTCTTCAGTGTTCAGAAACTTGATTCAGAGGCCCGAGTATGACAAATGAAAAATAGTGTCTACAAATTTAATGGAGTGAAGAAAGGTTTGGAAAGGGTTTCCAGTGTGTGTGCTTATGTTTGTTCTGGTGTGGCTTTATGTGATTTTTAGGGAAGACAGTTAAGAATATGGAAAAGAAAAAAATTATTAGCTTTCTGTAGCTTTCTGCTTACTAAGACAAAAGAGGGGATTAATCCCTTAATATTCACTAACCACAACAAACAGCAGTCATGAAAAAGAAAAAGCAAAATACTCAGTAAACCTACAAAAATATTTTTTTTTAGACAGATCTGGGTGAAAATAACATACTTCAGAGTATGAGGATTTGTTTTTTAACATCAGGTGACAGGTCTGGAAATGAAAGTGTTTTTGTTCCATCTTCCCTTAAAAAAAATCACCTCATCACTTTGATATCTACTTGATCTCACATGCCAGGAGGCCTTCCTCTTCACTGCTTGCATCCTGGCAATCAGGGAGGTATGTGGACTGTAAGAGGGCATCTGAAGTGGAAGGAACACATGAAGGGAAGTTCAGGATGGGCAATGAGAGAGGATAAAGAAGCTATTGTAATCATGCAGGTGTTGTTTAATACTATTTAACTGCAACCGCTCTGCTCTGTACCAGAGCACCTTTCACTGCAAGTTAACCAGGTTTCCAATGTGGAGACAGAAAAAAGAACACACAAACCAGATCTTTCCCTACAGCATCTCTGAAAGTCTTGTACATACTGCTGAACAACAGCTTGAAAAGGTACAGCCTAACTCATTTGTTTCCTTACCACTTGAGAGTTTAAGCAAAATTGTATATATTTTGTTTAATTTATATTAATTTATACAATAAGATTTGTAACTTTCAGTGGTAGGACACTGCAGGCCTATTTCTATTGATGGGCAGCTTAAAAACATTGCTGAAATCACATGTATGTAATAAAATAATTGCATCATGGTAATGATCAGTTATTTCTAAATGTGTTGTTAACAGTATAGGATATGAAGGTGAACATTGTGGGCCCTCGTTAAACAACAGTGAAAAGTTCAAACTGAGTTTCAAACTGAGACTTAGCAAACCATTCAGGAATAGTTTGGAATGGTTTGGAACTGTTTAGGAATGGTTTAGAATGGTTTGGAACCATTTAGGAATGGATACTACATGCATCAGAAGTCACTGCCGGATCTTGGCAGGCAGCTGTAATGTCAAGAGCCTGCTCTGAAGAAGCCCGCAGCAGTTTTATAACCATGACCAGACATGGCCTGGTTATAATAGGCAATTGGTTACAGCTTAGTGTGACAAGCATACTTTTGTCTCTAGATGAAGCCGCCAACTTCTTCCATTTTATTTTCCTGATTACAATTGATGAAGAAATAAGAGAAGAATTAAAATGCAAAGGGACAAGCTACATACAATTGCCATGCCTGCGTCATGCTGGGTTGAAATCCCTCACTGGACTGTCTTTTGCCTCACGAAAGGTATCTGCATGAGCCCAGAGAGTCATTAACTCCTTATTCCTTTATGTAAATTAATGGTGTTGTTTGGTTTGTGAACAGCATGCCATTAGTCTTTATGGTTGTTTGCAGCATGAGACAGTGGTTATGTTTAGAAACATATAATCACAACACAAATATTCTCTGGAGTTATGTCCACATTGATAATACTTATATAAGGAAGACCAAGACAAAAAAAAAAAAAAAAAAAAAAAAAAAAAAAAACCCCCCTATAAAAAAAAAAAAAAAAAAAAAAAAAAAAAAAAAAAAAAAAAAAAAAAAAAGCCCCTTATGACAGAGCATATCTAGAGCAGGCTCAATTTTGTGCCAGAAAAGCCCGGAAAAGCAGCTTCAGACCTACTTGGGACTATTTATATTAGCATTCAGTCTTTGATGAACACCTTCCTCAGAAAACTGCCCTAGCTCTGCATATTAATAAAGTATTTTGTTTGTCTGGTCTCCTCATTAAAGGCAAAACAACTGATCATGCCCAAGATTTGCATTACTGCTATGCAACTCCCTCCTCTCCTGTTAAGTATTCCATGAGGTCTGTGGCTATCACCATAAATTTTCCAGGGGAAAGACTGAAGCACAGACTCCTGCAGAGAAAGAAAGGTACCCTAGCTAATGGCTGTGCCTACAGACCAAGTCCTGCAGCTCCTTCCACTCAGGGAATTTGACCATCTCCTAGGCACCTGTTTGCACAAGGGCTGGTCCTGGGGTCAGGGAGGAATCTGCAAAGCAAGTGCCATGAGATTTTTTGTTGGAGATGGATAGTGCTGGGGGAAGAAGTGGCAATGTAAGATATACAAAACAGTAGATCTAGAAGTACTGAACAACACTGGGAAAAAACTTATACCTGTTCTTTCAGATATTTCTGCAACTTGCTGAGGGGACTGTATGCTAACAAGTCCCCCTCAGAGCCAGTTGCCAGAGGCAGTGAACCTGTCATGGTCTCAAGCAGAGCATTTTAGTCTCAAAACAGACTCATAAAACACAGCTGAACAGCTCACCTGATCTTGTCTGTCCCCAGTGTAGTACCCAGATTTTACTTCAGTGTGTCTCCTTTCCCAGGTAGGAAAGGAGAAATCTTTTCTTGTGCCTGTATCTGCTTTCAGGGATGACTTTCTGTGTGTACTACTGATGAGCAGCGCTGAGCAGACACCATCCAGCCTGAGCAACACACAAACTTACCAATGTGCCACTGCACCTGAGCCAGTCAGAGGCAGGGCTAACAAGCCCTGGCAAAGCCCCACACTAACTCAGTCACCGTGCTGTTAGGAGCCAGGCAAGCACGGCTCCCTCCCAGCGCCACAGTGCTCTGCTCCACTGCACAGGACCCACACGTTCTCTGGGGACACACTCCATCTCATCTATGTGCTGTAAGCTGCTGGAGGTGCGAGGGACCCTTTTGCTTTTGTGTCCCTTTTGCATTTGTGTCCCTGTGGAACTGAGTTTAGAGCCCTTAAAATCTTTGAGGGGTGGTGTCTGATGGGGTTACAGTACTGCACAATGATATAATAGGGAACACCTCTCTGTCACAGAAGTAGTTTTTTCTACTTGTAGAAAGTATTCAGAGAGCATACTCTGAAAATAAAAGTAAGTATTTGTACAAAAAAACTGATGTAAAATTTATAGCTATCCTGTCTACCAAGGAGTAGATATATATACACAATTAATGTGACTAATCAGAATTAAAGCCGTTCAGTCTCCTCCTTCATTCAAGATCAATGATTCTTTAAAGAGTTTCAAACAGTTTTGAGGCTCAATTGTGGGAGGGAGGGAGAGAGAGAGAGCAAGGGGAACGGCAGTTATTTCACTTTTGCAAACTCTTTGTCATGCAGAAAATTGAGCTCCAAAATTCCCAGACAAGTTTTCCATGTGATGGAGAGTTTGTGTGTGTCTGATGGTTGTGCTGGGGCAGCTGACCTGGCAAGCCAGAGCATTACACAGGAGAGCTGCATCTGCTACAGCAGCGGCCAGGCACAGCGTGTGGACTCTTGCAACTTGTCTGTAACGTTCAGGGTTTGCTTTGCTCCCTCTGGGTTGTCACTGCTGGTCTGGCTTTGACTGAAATAGGTGCTGCTCACACATAACGAGCCCCCAAAGGATCTGCAACCCAGGTAAACATGAGATGAGAGACAGAGTGTAGTTGTTGTTTTAAAGGGGGAAAGGGACTTTTTTGAAGAAGTGTAGGCAAGAAGCTGGGTGTGAAGCTGGCAACAACAGGCTGTGTCAAGCTGAAAAAAAAGACCAGAAAGAAAGAGAGAAAGAGAGAAAGAAAGAGAGAAAAAA